>PVKU01004195.1:0-153893 GCA_004027475.1 Anoura caudifer
AGGGGGACAAGGTACATAGAACAAGTAGCATAGATGGTAGGTAGAAAATAGACAGGGGGAGGGCAAGAATAGTGTGGGAAATGTAGAAGCTAAAGATCTTATGACACATGGGCAAGAACTAAAGGGGGGAATGTGGGTGGGAGGGGGTGTGCAGGGTGGAGGGTAATGAAGGGGGGAAAATGGGACAACTGTAATAGCATAATCAATAAAATATATATTAAAAAAAAGAGTTCCCTGAATCTCCCAAACAAAATTAATCACTTTTATCTCTCTAATCCCAAAGTACTTTTTAACATGCTGGTCAAATCCCTTGTCACATCGTATGCGTTATGATCAGCTGGGCATAAATGTGTCACTCCAACCGAGCCTGGAATAAGAATTTCACCAAATCTTGCACACCCAGTGCTTAACACAGTGCCTGGGAAGTAATGAGGGTCCAATGAATGAGTGACCCTTAACATGGCAGAAATGTTGTCTTACTTATTACCATTCATCTGGTACACAATATATGCACAATGCCTGGAATGTAGTTGGTGCTCAATAAATGGAGTTTGACTGATTTAACATGAACTTGATTAAACAGAAGTGCAGTCAGACCCCAGAAGGTACACCTGACCAGGAGCCAACCTGGTCCAGTTGCACCAGTGGGATCTTCAGAGCCTGTAGATCCCGTATGTCCGGCTCAATCTGTCCAGCAAATGCAAAGGCTTACAGTACATTTGGCAAAGGTTGTTTGGAGCTGGGGCCAGCTATGCTGCACTTTGAACTCCTCTCACCATCTCTCTCCCGACTCATTCCCCCAGGCTCAGTCCTAGGCCCGTAGCTCTGATCCCCACCCTCTGTCCCCCAGAGTAGTTCTAGCCCCTCAGCTGGACCAGTTTGTATTCAGTGTCTCTTGTGTGCCAAGCACAGTGCTTGGCACTAAGGTAGAGCAATGAACTAGGCAGATGAGAACCCTGCACGCATGCCACGTAACACCTAGCAGGGGACCACACAAGGCTGAATGACTCCAAGGTGACATGCTCGGGCGTGCCTATTGCCTTGAGAGTAGCTTCTGCCTTCAGGACACCAGACACTCCACACTCAGCATGTCTTCCCTCCTGATCTCAGAAAACATGAGTGTGCGCCCATGACAGGAGTCCTGGACCTGCCACCCAGCAGCTGCGAGCCCATCATTTATCCCTGCTAACCTGTCCTCATCTGTAAAGTGAGGTCAGAAACAACACCTGTTCTGCCTGCCATTCGGGGTTAGCTGAGGACTCAACAGGAATATGAAAAGGCTTTGTAAGCAGCAAAGTAATACATGTTGTTCATTTCTGTTGTTATAGTTAGTATTATTATTCCTAAGTAATTCTTCCTCCTAATTTTTCCTTCTGGTCATCAGTGGCGACAACATGCTCCCAGTCCTCAAGCCCAAGGATATCTGTTGTTTCCGTCTTTCCCAGGCCTTTTGTCCCCTTCCTCAGATACTGAAGCTCTTTTCCCCGTGGGAAGCACATTCAACCCCAGGCTAGGATCCTCCATCCTCCTGGCTACACTGATTAGCTCAGAGATGGGCACATGATCTAAGCCAGCCAGCTGGTGTCCTTCTGGGATTTTTCTCACCAAAACCATGAAAGAAAATGGTCCCTTTCTGTGGAGAAGGTGATTCTGGAGCTCTAACAACCACTGATAGCATCACGTGGAGAAAGCCCGTCTGAAGAATAAGCCATGTAGAGCAAAGAGGAGGAGAAAAAGAAAGGCTGTCCTGGGTCAAGCTGCTCCCAAAGCTAGTTATAACCCTTGACTTTCCAGAAACACAAATGAAGATGAGGTCTCTTTCACATAAGCTAGATTGAGTTGGGTTTCCATTACTCGGAACAGAAGACTGCTGACCAATACAGAACTCAAAACAGAGGTGATATGTTCTATTCGCCTGTTTCCTTCAGCCCCAACATTTGATCTATTGGAGCTTGTAAACAAAGTCCCTCCCACTGCCTGTTGTGGGCATGCGGCAGGAGGAGGCAGCCTGGTGGGGCAAGCTGGAGTGAATCCCAGCTCCACTGGCCATGTGACCCCGGGTTTCTCTGGCCCTCAGAACCTTCCTCTGTGAAGTAAAACAAATAAATCCATACCACGCATGGCTGTTATATGAAATAAAAAGCTGTCTCTAAGGATCCAGGGAAAGCTCAATAAAAAAAAGGTAGCCTTTATTACTGTTGTTACTATAACAGTACAGGGGCTTCCTAGCTGTCAGTGGGGGAAGGCAATGCACTTATCCTGTTTGCAGTTGGGGGCCTTAATGACTGTCCTCTGAGCACAAACATTAAACATGAGCAGATCCCTGTCCGAGAAAACAAGGCCCAGGAAGCCATGGATGCCTGGGAGTCACAGGGTAGAAGAAGAGATGACGGAACTGCTGGAGGAATGTCTTCTGCGCAGGAATGGTCTCCCAGCACCAAAGACCGGGACCCTTGCAGCCTCCACAGCACAGCCAATCAGAGGCGAATACCACCATAGGTGTCCACCCTGGAGAGGTCAGGTCTGGGCCAGGGTAAAGGGCTGGTCCTCAGAAGTAAGGTGAACCCTCTCCCAGGTGAGGTGGAGGTGTGGTCGGTGCTTAGGCACTTAGCACATTCATGATTTCCTACAAGTTTATAGTTTGCAGGTTCTCCGCAAAACACCAGGCTCGAAATCTGCTCTTTCCTTTCCTTGACCACTGGTCTGGCTTATCGCTCTGACCAGAGAAGAGGGCCAGGGTCTGGCGTCTGGGATTCCGACCTCATTTGTAATTGCTGAGCTCTGTGACCTTAGGAAAGTGGTCTTCCCTCTCTGGGCCTTGGTTCCCTTCCTGTAAAGGGGGATGGAAAGTGGGGTGGGCAGATGTTCGCTAAGGTCCCTTCCGCAGCTAATGTTGGAATCAAAGCCATCCTTAAGCCCTAGGGGTTGATCAGGCTGGGTCCCTTCCCCAGATGCTGGCTCCCACCACCCCAGGCCACTCCAAGGGCTTTTGCTTTTAAGGAATCCAAGCCAGGGAGTGGGTGGGGGGAAAACCTCCCCAATTTCCATAGGTGTTTATCCCAAGAGAAATGATGGGGAGTGCGTTGAAGGTGGGTAGCCCTGGGGACATTCTCCCCCCTGGACAGTGCCGCCTCTGTGACACCTCCACGTGGAGAAAGGTGAACCAGGAGCTAGGGGGTGAGCGTCCCTGTTTAACAGCTTTCCGCTTGTTTACCGAAAAAATATTGTTCCATCATAAAAATTCCCAAAATAGTTACTTCCCTGGCCAGACTGACTGGCAGACGCCCAGCTTGGGAGCCCAGCCTCGCTGGAGACATACTCTCAGGGAGGCAAAATTAGCCGGAAAGGTCGGGGGCTGCAGTTTGAGGACCACCAGCCCCACACATCCTGTGGGGTGGAGCACAGAGGGTTAGAGCCACAGAATGGGCTCTCTGGGGGGCTCTGGGCAGTGGCAGGATTTTCCCCAGAGGCTCAGCAGGTTTATTTTTAGCTAAGAAGGGCTTCCTCTACTCTAGTGGGGCGGTGTGTGTGGTGAGGGGGGTGTCTCACAGGCTAGAGGTGGGACAAATGCCTTACCCCTGCTGGAATGCTCTCTCGCACACTCAGTGTTCCGGCTAGCACCTTCTCATCCCACAGCTCCCCACTTAAAGCAGCCCTTCAGAGAGGCCCTCTCCCCAGAGCGACCCAAGTCAGGGCTTTGGCTACACAATCTCACAGGGCTTTCTTTTCCCTTTGGAGGATTTACCGCGGTTGGTACTCACACAGGTGAGCATTAGTCTTTCCCGCAGGTTCTTGGGCAGAGCATGGCTCAGTACCTGTCCCCAGTACCTTCTGCATAGGAGGTGGTCAGTAAGCATCATTCCCATGGACAGAATGATTCAATAACTCAATTGAGGCGCAGAGATAACTTGACCAAAGACATGTAGCTCACAAACACCAAAAGTAGGATTGGAACCCAAGTCTGTCTGACTCCAAAACTCATGTCTTAACTCCGTTGTCCTGCCCCACGTGATATGCGAGGCTGGATAAGCCAGTGAATGAGATGGCAATGAGCAGCCACAATTGTGTCTTCTCTGTCATTTTCTTTGGCAGGAAGAAAGGAAAGTGTATAGGCTGCCCCCAAGGAGATTCAGTACTTACCCTGGGAGCCTCACATATAACAGGTGCTCGGTAAGTATGTGCTGGGTGAACATTCCCTCCGTCTGGGACCCCAGATATCTCTCAATGGCACATACGTCTTGTGGGAACTTGTTTCTCTTTGCAGATGTGAGAGTGAGGGAGAGAACTAAATAAAAGTGACTTTACTCCATCGCTCCAAGTGATCTCTCCTCCTACCCCCCAAACCCCAACCTACCAGAGCAGGACCCCAAATAGGAAAATGACCCGCAGTGAAGATTCCCCCTCGCATGTGACTCTTGATGCAGCCCAGACCTCCCAGGTTGGGTTTCCAAGCAAATGTGGGCAAGCACCTCGGGGACTCCTGAAAGACACTGCTTTTACTCCCAGATCTACCCGTTCCTGCGCTCCCCACCTTGAGGCTTTCTTAGTCTTATGTGAAATGGGAACCAATTCACCTTAGAATTTAATAAATTAAATTCATTCACCTTAGAATAGAATGCTAAGTTTATTGATCTACAATATGCAATCCAAGTTAAGATAATGGCCTGCTTGCAAGCCCAGCTCTAAGACAGGCCCCCACACAGTAACCTGGGGGTGGGAGCAGGAGGAGAGAGAGAAAGAGGAAGGACTTGGATGCCTAAGACGATTCCTCAGGCCATCCCACTCAGTGAGGACAGGCTCCGTGACTGAAGAACAAGATGGCAGACGCTCCCTCCACTGCTGGCTTCAGGGCCCACAAAGCTTTGCACCACTTGGCACCTCTGGTGGATTCTGATGTATAAAGATAAGGATGTGTATCTTTTCGTAGGTCTTCACCCTTAAATGCAAGGCAACTACTTTGTGGTGCACAAAGCCATGTATATCTTATTTTAATAGGGCTGTTATCTTCCATGATACTTTTACTGGACATGATTTTCTTCTTTACATACTGCCTCTAGAACTTGACATAGCATCCAACCATATTGTCATTCGCCTCCATGGAGGGGGAATCAGACCACAGAGCCAAACAAGAGAAAAATGCTCCTCTGGAATCCCACCACTCAGAGATAACCACGGGGCATTGCTGAGGGGCTTTTTAAAAAAAGGCAAGTGGGTATAAGTGAGTATTCATTACAGCCCCATCTCAAAAAGGGAAAACTGGAAAGATATTCATTTGAAATTTACAAGTTGTGATTTTTTTTTCAAAGTCTTTCCTTTAAGAATACAGTGGGCTTGATTCTCTTCTTCTCAAAATCCCATCCAAACTCTGGGCTCATTTTCTGCACTGTTAGTATTTATACCAGAAAATCTCCTTGGCATCCTCGATTCTAAGCAGGTGAGAGTCAGAATCACTCCCAATGGGAAAAAGGCCAAATGAACAAGGACCAAGCTTCTTCTACTTCCTGCTTTGGCCTCTGCTTAGTTTTGCAGGGAAGCAGGCCCAGGAAGGCCGAATCGCTTCCATTAAGTTATACCCATGCTCTGCCCACCCTGGGATGCTCAGTTGTACTTGCTCCACCTGGGAACAGGTAGGATCATCTCTGTTCCCTTTTGAGACCAGATGACACAGGGAGAAAGAGACATTTAGAAAGTAGTCTCGCTTTTTTGCCCCATTCAAACCATTTCTAGCCTCGGTTTGTTTCTGCTCCCAGTTGAAGAGAATGGGATAATTTGAAGTTCAACATCATTTAATACTGAGTAACTGGAAAAACAAAACAAAATCTATGTTCAATACAGTATGTATTTTGTAAGGGCCTGGTTCCATTTTGCTTTGCTTTCTTCACTACTTGGTGGTTGCAAGTCTAATCCCAGATTGGCTAAGGATTTGCAAAATCAGTGGTTTTGATGAACAATTTGGACTTTGATCTTTGACTGGATATATATATGGAATTAACCTTAAAAAGAAAACAGTGCTGCTTAGATGAAAGAGATCACCAGCGTCTTGCTCCCCCGAGTGTCGAGGTACTTCTATACCATGGCCAAATGGACTACTAAGGAATTTGATAATTACCTTTCCAGTTAGAATGGCACATATTCACAGCTCAGATTCAAGAATTTGTTTAAAAATGCAACTATAAATAGTGCAGGTACTTCCAGAGTTTCTAACATCAGCCTTGCAAATTTCCTGTACTTATGAATGGCCTGTTGTTCGGGCCACCCCACCACAGTCAGCAAACGGACTCGTGTGAGCTGGCTCCCCTTCCCCACCTTTGTATTGATTTAGCCCCTTATTCCCAACACAAATTAAAGTACCTTTTTAAAAAATACATGCTTATAATGAAAGCAAAACAATAGGTAGATACGGAAATAAGGAAAAGAGGGGAAACAAGAAAGAAAAAATAAGATGTGGATGCTAAGGATGAAATTTCACTTTTTCAGGTTGTGAGGCTCTGACACTTGCTCGATGTTGCTTCAAACTTGAATGTGAGATCCTGTGGATAAGAGATGTGGCCGGTGATGTGGTCTATAGTGTCCACAAACTAAAGGTTGGGTGTGAAGGAGAAACACAATGATTCCTGGAATAAGGTCCTGAGAGTAATTTCTTCCATTGATCCTCAGAAAGAAAACAGTATTCTTACTGCAGACATGACAAGGAGTTCCATAATTTTGTCTCTCCAGACATCCTTAGATGTAGGTGGATGGCTTCTTAACAAAGTTGAATTTGTTAAAAACATTACCACTGGAGCCCAAAGACTAGAGCCACAGCTGGTATAATTCAAGAACAGATTGTAAGAATTGAAAAGAATAGATAGACTGTATAATTTTCAGACAATTCTTTATTTATATAAACCAAGCATTCATTAGGATCGTGAGCACAATGCATTTACGGTTACTTTTCCACCGACCAACATCTGAGATGCCCGTTAAACATCACTCTGCTTTAACTGGAGCCATGCCAGGGGTAGGTCGATGGTGCAGGGAAGTTACCACATTCATCCCCACCCTCCCCTTTCTTCTCTCACAGGGAAGACTTGAATCGTCAAGTCCTCTCCTTTCCCCGCTTTACCATTCAAGGCCTAGTTGGGCCCATCTCCAAACAGCTTTCTCACACAGTAATGCTTCTAACCAAGTGAAAGTCATGTCCTACTCAAAATGTTTGAAGTCCTTTTCTTTTTCTAAAGATCCCATGTCTTCCCTTTGGGATGCTCTCCAATCCTTCTGTTCACTCCCCTATCCTCTTCCCACCCCCAGATGTATGGGGTTGACCAGATGGCTAGAGGGTTTCCAGAATTCATGTCTGTGGATTTGTTTTGGAACTCTGGCTGGGTCCAGGTTTCAGGAGGGCATCAGGGCAAGCTGATTATTCCTGCTGGCTAGCAGGATATTTCTTTCATGGGATCCTATGAGATTAGGCTGCCAGAATGGTGCCAACATGCTAATTTGGGGTGATTTACATCAGAAACAAAGAAAGTTCAGGGCTCTGAGTTATCAGTGATTGCTACTGAACAGTGAGCTTGAGTCGCGTGGGTGGGCCACGTATCACTTCTCTCCTGCTCCCTTTACTCCCCCCCTGCAAAAAAAAAAAAAAAAAAACAGTGCCAGAAGACTCACACATTGTGAGGCATCCCTGCTCACATACACAAGTAGTTTCTTTGTCTGCTTTCTTCCAACTCCTACTTAGTGATCCCAGGAGGAAAAATCTTTCCCTCCGTCTCTCTTCCTTTGCTTTATTCCCTTTGTCAGCAAAAGCCCAAGCCCTATTCCCATATGATCGATTTAAACAGTGGGGCTAATGATGCCTTAGGAAGGCAGAGAAAGGCACGAGTGTGGAGTGAACCATCCCCAAGAACCAGGACCATTAACACCGAAGCCCTTGGAATGCCTAAAGGTTCCATCAGGATTCTCACGAAGTCTTCGTCTGCCTCCACTTCGAGTAAAAGCTGCATACACCTACCATGCACTTTCACGATGGTTTTTTTAAAATCTTATTTGATTTTATAGTTTTCCTATTTAAGTACTGATGGTGAAAAAGTAGTGTTCATACTTGCATAAAGTCCAAATGGGCAGCATTTCAACTACATATGAAGTTATAAGGATTAATTAAACCACATATAATTTTTATGGGAAAACGAATTTTCAGTCCTCATAACCATGTTATGAATGAACTTCTGGAATAGAAAGTTGGGTACTTCCTTTCCAGTATCACCTACACATGCAAAAAAAAATTTTTTTTAAAGAATTAGGGATACTGACCACCGCTGGCAATAAATAATGCCCGAGCATCTACCTGAAGAAGGACAGATTCTTCCAGAAATGGTCACTTCCAGAAGAAACAAATTCTTCCACAAATTTGAGTTATTGGTGCAACAAAAATCCCCGTATACCTGCGCAGATACACACCACCCTCCCTCACACATTTCGCAACAAGCGCAGCACAGCAGGTTCTGGTTGGTTGTATTAGATTTTTGCTTAAGGGCACGGGGTTGTAATGTCCTTCCGGGGAACTAACGTAGGCATCAAGGAAAGCTGTATTCGTTTCTTTTCAGGCTATGAGATGTATTTAAACCTCTTACCAAAAAATTTTATATATATATGTACATATATATCTGTATTGCTTGTACTTTAATCATGAAAATGCAGACATGTATCTGCATGAAATCAGACTACTATCAGTGGGTTAAATGTAAAACAGGAAGGAAGAGCAGTGAATTAAAGGACAGGCACCCTCAGTCCCAGACCAGCTCCTCTGCTGACTGTGGGACTGAGGGTAAGTTAACGCACGTCTCCAGACCTCAGTCTGCGGCGCCGCCAGCGGGCAGGCTCACATCAGAAGCCCTCCACCCTGAGTGCCCAGGATTTTGCCCCTTGACCAACCCCTAGTCATTCCAGGCTGCCACCACACCCATGCAGGCCCCGGAGCACCAGTGCCAAGGCTGGGAACCTCAGAGCAATTTCCTAGGTAAGAACCGAATCCAGCTGCCACTTAAGCAAATGTCTGCACACTGTCACCTCCCTCCTCCTTCTTCAGACATTTGGTGGCCTCCTGTGTACACCAACTCACAGAGCTTCGTACTGCTGAGTATAAACAGAGAGACGGTCAGACCTTGAAACTACAAGGGAACAGCTGATGGTATCATAATTTGAGGCAGAAATCTCGGGAATCTTGTCCAAACCACACAGCAAATTCATGGCATGCTGTTCACCCCACTGCAGGAGGAGCTGGGGGTGCTTACGGAGGTTAACAATTCTCCTTTTTCCCACCTGCCAGCTCAGCACCTCTGGAAGCCCAGACAGCAAGCCTGGAGCGAGGGTGAGGATGGCTTTTGTCTCCAGTTTCCACTCTGTTGGAGCAGCTAGTGCCGAGTGGCCCCTAAGAAAGTTTGCCGGCTACAGTCTTGGCCCTACTACAGTCAGAGAAAAGCCCCTCCTAGGTCCTGGTGTTCTGAGCACAGAAATGCAGCCTCCAGGATTAAATAGGAAAGGAGGAGAGCTGTGTGAGCTGGGGGTCCTCTGGATGGTTGAGTGATGTTTTTATAATTCTAATGAGTTATGAATGTTCCTGCCACATAGAGCCAAAGGCGAGTCCAGGATACGCTAAGAACACAGAACTCAGACTCTGCACTGGGCTGAGTAAGTGATCCAGCTGCTGGATTACAAACCCCGAGAAAGCTCGCATTTTGTGGGCATGACTTAGCATCTAGTAGGTCTTCAGGAAATATTTGTTGTACACTTGTTCACTAACCAAAAACAGCAGGTAGACTTTGAGTGAGAGGAAGTTTATTTTAAAGGAACAGTGGATGCAGGATCAGGCCTGGGAAAGGCCACTCCAGTCCAAGCTGTGACATGGAAAGAGGGGCGACTTTGCACGGGAGGTCGGTGTTGTAAGCATTCCAGAGCCGTAACCATTCACCCCAGACACCTTGTGCGCCACCCTGGGCTGCTGGTGGCCCCCAAAGTTTTAAAGACATTATATGTGTGGAGACAGGCTGCAAGCTTTTGGAGTGTGCCATGGTGAAATTTCCGGTCTAAAAAAAGCCAGCCCAGGAAAGGAGCCCCTCATTCGCGGAGAGCTAGGGGGTGCATTCCAGTTCTCCCTGGGGGAGCTCTGGCCAGGCCAAAGCCCTCATTCCTCTGAACCTGAGGCAGTGGAAGGCAACGGCAAGAAAGGAGAAGAGCAGAAAGTAGCAAAAAAAAAAAAAAGTTGCTCTTTATCCACTCTGAGCCTTCTCCCCACCCCCACTGTCCCGAGACATGCCGCCCCAGGGTCAACAGGCTGCAGGAGGCTGAAGACCCTCCACCATTCCCACAGATGGCTCTCTCCTTTTTGGGTTGTTGCTAATTTATGAAAAGAAGGTCCTGGGAGCTATAATTATCCTCTGCCCCCAAGGACTTTGTCACCAAGGGAAGTATGAGGCTCTGGGATCAGGTGGTTCTGTTCACAGCTGGGGTAGAACCCCTTGAAGGCCTGGCCTTGTGAATTTCACAGCCTCGGTCTGACTGGTCTGTCCTCAGGGTTCCTTACACCCAGGTCCTCCTGGGACAATGCAGGAAAAGGTGTTGGAGGACATATCTGCTTCATACCTGCTGAAATAGCTTCTAGGGCCCAGTGTGCGCACACCATGGATGCTTGAGGATTCAATGACATAACACAAAGGCAGAACCTAGCACAGTGCCTGGGAAACAGGCATGCATTCAACAAATTTTCATTAGCAGGTACGATGTGCCAGGTATTATTCTGGGCACCAGTGATACAACTCTGAACAAAATAAAATCCTGTTCCTCCAGGGCTTGCATTCCACTGAGGGAGGCAGATTATACATCAACAATGACAGCGTGTGCCTAGAGAAAAATTAAGTATCTAGGCTGGGATGTTGGGTAAGGCCTCCCTGAAGGAGGCCACGGAGCAACAGCCGCCAGCGTGTCCAGAGGTCAGAGGGCTGGAGCTAGACTAAGGCTTGTGGCTCTGCCTTAACATGGGGGTGGGGTGACGGGGAGGGGAGGCAAGTTGTTGTTGTGAATCTCTGTCTCAGAGAGAGCTTGGTATGGTTTGAGTGAACTTTCCAGAAGCTTTTTCCTTGGCTGTTGCAAAGGAGTCATTGGCTATCCTGACGCACTATTTATTTTGTTTTATTTTTTTACGGAAGCACTGCCTATTAAAAAGTGCCTCCCGTGCCTCCAACCAACACAGCAGCCCCCTATGTGTTAGGGGGCGGGGCCTCCCCCAGTAACCAGCGTCTGTCAGGTGCTGCCTCAGTCTCCCCAGGGTGATCAGTCTTTAGGAGTCTAAAATCCAAACCATTCAGGACAAGTTCTTCATCCGGCATTCACTGAAATGTGTCCTTGAGTAGGAAAGTTAGTTAACCTCTGTGAGCCTCAGTTTTCCTTCCTGCAATGTTGGGATTAGTAATGGTGGCTCGCTTGGGGGCAGTGGCCATGCGGGTAATAAAAAGTGATAATTCCAGAAATCACTCGGCACAGAGCCTTGTGCACCTAGTGGCCTCAGAAATGTTTTCTTCTTCTTTATCGTCGGCATGCCTCCGCTGCTGTGTGGGGATGTGGGATTTTTTATAAGGTGAAGTTCTACTTCAATTCCTGCTGCTTTCCTTCCACCTTGTAGGAGAGACTTCACCTACAAGGTGAAGAGTTCATTTCAATTCTTCAAACTCTTCAAGCTAAGCTCTTTCTTGCTTCTCAGCCTTCGCACATGCTGTTCCACCTTCTCCGCATCGGTTTCTCTGACCGACTTCCCAGCCACCCTCTGTCCGTCCATGCAGAGCTTCGACACCACACTCCCTGTTTACCCCAAGCCTTGCCGTCCTCTTGGGTGACTTTGCTGACCACGCAGTAGGCCAGTCCAGCTCTGCTCCACACAGAAACCCCAGCATGTCTCCCTAGTGGCTCTGTCACCTCCTAAATCCCTGGAGTCCTCTACTGCACCCACGGTGTCCAGCCAGCTAATGAAAGACAAGAAACAGAGTGATAGGTCACAGCGAAGGCTTCAGGGGCCAGGCCTTGAGGTGGTTGATGGCACCTTTACTCATATTCCATTGGCCAGAACTCAGTCACATGCCCTCACCTAAGTGCAAGAGAGACCGAGAATGTAGTCTAGCTGCATGCCCTGGAGGAAAAGGAAATGGGGTTGGTGAACACACAGCAATGACATGAAACTGACCCTCAGCCCGGGGTAACCTGACAGACTTCAGGCTCTGTTAAACCGAGCAACACGACCGCAGCTGCTCAACGTACCCCAAAGTATCAGCTTAATGACACTAACCCTTCAACAACTGCTAGCCTTCATTCATTCAACAGATGTTTCTTGAGCATTTATCCCTGCGCTTGCGTGAGAGACCCTTCCCACCTCCAGCCTCACCCACTGTGACTGCCACCGAGCGGCTCTCCCTGGCTTCCCTTCCTCCAGCGTACCCTGAGCCCAGCCTCCAGGTTATTTTATCTTAGTAGAAAAATAACACGTTCTGCTGGGCCTGGGTTCACAAAATTCTTTGATGGTTCTTCGTTGCCTATAAAATTCAATTCAGCACAATAAATATTGTTTTAACATCTTCTATGCACAAGATTTTGGGACCACCACCGTGAACGAGCTATGTCCGTCCCCTTAAGGGGCTCACTGCCTACCCCTAGGAGGGGGCAGACGTGTAATAGGCAACTACCTAACCAAGAGAAGTCAGCATCTACTGCCTCTGCCTCCTCAGTACTCACTCCCCTTGTTCTGGCAACAGCACCCTGCTCTTCCGTGGGAGGGTATCTTAGTTTGGGTTTCCCCAGAAGCAGACTCCGAGACACAGATTCAAGTGCAAAGACTTTACTTGGGAGGTGATCCCAGGAAATGCCAGGGAGGTAGGAAAGTAAATGGGGAAAGGAAGTCAATAAAGACTGTTATTAGTCAAGTGTCCAGTTTGGGCACCTGGAACTTCATCCTACCAGGGAACTCAGAGAAACACTGCAGAACATGAGCCTCAGAGTGATCCCACCCACGAGGCAAGAGAGTTGGGCACTGACACACCAACCCTGTCAGCCACTGGTTACAAACTGCTCCTTGAGGGTGTTAATTCCCTGGCACCTGCGGCCTGTCTAGAATGTGCATAGGTGGGCTCTGGTGGTCAGAGGAAACCCTCAGGTAAAGAGATGCAGGTGTGAACGGTTGGAAATTGAGTCAGCACCCACTGAAGTGGGAAGGGCGAAGGGGTGAGGGCGAGGCACTGACAGCACCTGCTACAGTGACCACCCCTCCTGGCGGTTGGGGTGGCGCTAAACCTGCCCCCTTGGGCCATGGTGAGTGAGAGACCCCACATTTTCCTGGCCATGGGTATGGTTCTAGTGCAGAGAGGAGGAGATTGCTCATGACTCAGGTTAAGCCAGTGAACAAGCCCTGAGAATTCTGTTAGAAATGTTGGGCAAGAGATTACTGAACTGGGAGATGGTGTAAGCCTGGGCCTGCCAGGAACCGTGACAGAATGAAAGGCTGCTGGAAATTAAAACCGACCCGGATGAACCTGGAGCCGAGCTACTGAGTCCTGATGACATCATCTGAATACCTGGATTTAGCCATGTCTCACACTCCTGCTTTTTAGTTAGATGAAACAATAAATTCCCTTTCATCTTAAGTTAATTTGGGTTGGATTTCTATCACTTCAAACTAAAACAGTCCTGACTAATACACAGGGCAATCAAGATTCTCCAAAACATGGTCCCAATTCAAGCTTCTATTGTTATCCTCTACAATTCTTCTACTCACACCCTGCAAGGCTTCCAGACTTGTAACTTACAGTTTCCCCAATTCATCTCATTTATATACACACGCCCCACCCACTCTGAACATTGCTCGCCTCCTTTCCACCCTCCGGGACTGCCTGCCTAAATCCTAACCATTGTTCAAGGCCCAGCTCCAGTCCTGCCTCCTCCAAAAAGCCACCCTGACCACTCCAAACCGCAGCTCTCCTTAGGGCTCCTGGATCACCGTTATCTGTGCCACTCATTCGGTGCTGGTCATGATGTGGTTACTTCTATCACATTAGTGCAGGCATGTTTTCCTGGCTCCCCATTAAGACTAGTGTCTTGCTGCCATGAGTGATACTCTAACCTTGTGAGTATCCAAGCTATAGTCTTTCCCATAAGCCAGCCTCTAGCCTTGGTCATGTTTCGCAGGTGCCAGGCCACCTATAGGGCCACCAGCCCTACAGGCAACACCAGCACCAAGGAATAACAGTGAGGCAACACAGTTGACCATGCAATTCATTCAGTTTTTATTAATAATCCAATAGCAATAATCATCACTCAGAAACAATCAGCAACAACATCACACAAGAGAATTGGGGGATAACGAACCTGAGTCCCAAGAGTCCAGATCAGGTCCAGGTCCTGGAGGCAGCTAGTCAGCATCTTGCAAGGCAGAGTCAGCTAGAGCCGGGTCGATTGGAGAGCGGAGCGTCTGCGCCATTTCAGCTCCTCTTGGCTGTCTCAGCTATCTGTTCGAAGGCCTTTGCTTTCATATTCTTGTATAATGCGACACTGCACCAGCCTTTGATCAACACATGTTGTTTTGCGCCACCTCGATAAGCACATGTTGATTAGGTTGCTCTACCGTGCATGCCCTGAGAGGGTGATGTTACCCTTCAGATAAGGACGTGCAGTCTACCACATGCGCAGTGCATGCTCGAGGGGTGGCGTCATCCCTCTGAGTCATTGCTCTACTGAGCATGCTCTGAACATGGCTTCTTAGTTGGGACTGACGCCACCTTAGTTCGATCCACAGTCTTTCATAATACCCAGAATAGACTAGATTGTACCATGCAAAACAACATGCTGGTTGACTCAAGTCTCTCTTTGAAAGTATCTTGAAACTAAATGCTGATGACAGTTTGGGTTGGTTGCATGAACAACCTAGAACACAAGCATTTCTTACTTCTCTGTTTCGTTTAAGACAAAACAATCATAGTGCTACTGAGGGAGGCACTTTCTCACATTGACTTGTCCTGGGTATCCCAGGCCACACAGCTCACAGACACCTTGTAGCCAATATCTGTCATTCCTGACTTCTCAAAAGACTTTGCATCTCTGCCACATTTTAAGGATATCCACACTGATTGATTGGTTGAGCGTGTGTGTGTAGACACTTCTCACCTTCCTTTGCTGCTACATACAGACATGTGGCTTAGGTTTTGCCACTGATATGCACCCACATGAGAAAAAGGAGGAGCGAGGGCACATATTCAGCAGGCCCAAGTGATGGCAGGTGCAGCAGGTTCCTGGGGTTGGAGGTGGTGGTGGCAGTGTCCTGGCTGTGTGGCAGCTGCTCCCTCCCAGCCCGAACCTGCAGTGTAACTCTGGGGACTGTTCACAGAGGTTCAGCCTCAAGCCTGCTCCTCCAGCCCCTTCAGACAATCCTTCGAGCTTTCCAAGGTCCCCAGATGAACCCCATCCTGCTTAAACTGCAGCTGGGTGCTCTAACCACCCCAGCCTTGATGGCTGCTCTTAGCCCCATGGCTTTTCCCACCTTTCCTGTGACACAGGCACCCACTGGGGCTGTGCAATGGCCAGCTTCAATTCGTTCAGAGGCCAAGAGCTTTGGAGCTTTTGAGTTTAACCTGCTATTTCTCTCTCTCGGAGAGAAGAGAAGAGGCTGCGCAGCAAGACCAGAGGGCCTTGGAAAATCTGTTTAGGATTCTGGCATTCTGGAAGTTTTTCCTAGTCCGATTGGGAGTTCTCCCATTTATTTCAAAGGTGACTTTTGACTGGAAGTTCTTACTAAGTAAATGTAAATCGCTTTATGTCTCCAAGATTTTTATGGCACTAGAAATTTAAGATTAAAAAACAAAAACAAAAACCTCTCTCCCAGCATGAGGCTGCCTCTGACTCTGTGGACCCAGTTCCTCTAGTCCAGGTTCCTCTTGCTGGCTTCTGACTCAGCTTGTTTTCCCCTTCTCTGGGCCTCTTGAAGACCTTTCTTGGCTCCCCCACCCCTGCTCCTGCACAGCTGCCTAAATTACATTGTCCCCTGAAGTGCTTGGTAACTTCCCAATAAAACTTGACCATGTGCCTTCGAGGTCTGAGGGTCTGGAGCTAGGATTAGGGCCAGCTCATCCTTTGTAAATGCCTCTTCTCCTCTGCCTGACCTGGATTCTAAGGTGAACCTTTCCTGCCTGTGCTTCCACTCGCCACTCCAGCTGGCTCCAGGCGAGGACAAGAATTCCCCAGTCAGCAAGCTGAGCTGCGTGTCCAAACTGTACTGCCTCCTTGAAGGGTGCCACTGAGGATAAGGAGTCATGGGGATTCCCCAGCTCTGGCGCAGAAGCACGTGCATGCTGGGTTTATTTCCATGCGGCCACCAGAGATGCTCCACAGGAATTCTCCCCTACTACCCTTCTAGTTCATCCAAAATTTATTCCCTGGAGAAATTCCCTGGTTTAAGATGGCTTGCCAGGTCCACTTTTGTGGACAAGTCCTGGCCAACAGCTTCAGGGGAAACAAGGTCCCGGGAGGCCCCCTGGCTATCTGATCATGTGACCCCTCTTGGCTCTGTTACAAGGACATCCTGTTCCTCTTAGAGTGATGGCTCTATTGGGGAAGTGACTGTGTTGTATCTGGGACAGGAAAAAAGCTATTTCAAGTCCTGAAGTAATCACTCACTCAGTGCAGCCTTTTCAGGAACTGCCTGGAAGGTAGAGAAAGACCGGTCTCGAGGGAGGGTAACTGGAAGCTGAAGTTGTATAGCAAGGGCAGACCACCTGGAGGAAAAAGGGCAGGGGGGTGTCATGTCATTCCTCCACTGTAACACATTTCTGGATGGCTGCGAAGTGGTGACAAGTGGGATCAATACACATGATCCCCCAACCAAAAAGCAGAGGCCTCTCCACACTTCGAGAGAGAGCATGCTCACAATCACAGCCCCCTTGGGTTTCAAAAGCAAAATGAGCAACCGGACAGTGCTGAGGGCTATGAAAGTCTCTCCTTGGCTGGCTAGCGTCCCCTGTGTGCCATGAGAGAATCGAGGAACCTCATTTGTATATTTCCTTCAGGAATTCTGTGACTCAGACCTAAAACTTATCACTTCCTCACCACCAGGGTAGACTGGGGAATATAAGGGTTACATTCAGAAAACTCATGGGCACATACACACGAACCAGTCAGCGGTTTGGCCACCTCTCCTAAGAAAACAGGAGAAGGGGAAAAGGCCTTTTTCCTGGAGAGATCATCCGTATTTTCAGCATCATGCATTTACCTGGGCCAACCTGGCACATAGTAGGTGTTTAACACATACTCGTAGGACGAATGGGTTCATGTTTAGGTGTAGAGTTTTTATATTATCCTCCATTCTCGTACATCTGTTTGAATCTTGGGGTGATAGAAAGATTCTGAGTCTGGATTTCACTTCTCAAAAATTAGTCAATCATGTTAATTTTTTTACTTGCCTGATAAATAAAAAAGAGAGGCAATAAAAAGCAGAAGGGTGATTTACTATAAGTCCATGGACTTCTGGGTTTACCTCCAAGAAACCCCCTCCCCACCCAAATGGTCTCTCCATTATCACGCAAAATCAGAGAAAAATCACATTGCTCCAAGAAATTCCAGAACAGCTGCTGTTTTGAGCACCTAGGTTGGTGATGGCAGATATTTATTTGGCAGCTTACTACTGCTTTGTAGTCCATGTCCATGACAGACATCACTAATCAATCATATCACCCTCAGAGTCCATCTCAACATTGCATTCCAAGTAACCACCACCAATCAACCAGAATGCACTGGAGAAGAGAAATCAACGTGTCATCCTCGCTCTAGCCCATGATGGTTTGTGATGCTTTTGTATCCTAAATCAGTACAGAAATCCTCACAATGTAACAGTGAACAATGAAATTGCAGAATTACAGATCTGAAAGGGACCTTAGTGAACATCTAGTTTAATTCAAAATATAAGATAAGCCTGGAGCATTTTGCATTACAAATGAGGTATTAAAGTCCAGAGAGATTAAGCAACACACCCAAGGTCAGAGCATTAGTTAATGTCCTAATGATCCCTTATGTCTGCATAGTGCTATAGAGGTGGCGAAGTACTTTTACCTGAAGCATCTCATATGATCCTTAATTCATTCAATGAATATTTGTTGAATTCCCACTGTGTTCCTTCCACGCACTATGCCAGAGATTAGGAAATCAGTAGTTAGTAAAGAAAAAGAAAAAGAAAATAAAGACAAAAATTCCTTTCTTATAGTTAGGTAGGGAGCCTTAAAATAACCCCATGGTCTGGGCAGGACAGATACTACTCCCCTCAGTTTTTTAGTAGCAGGGAGATGATAATTAAGAGAAGATATGACACTGATTTTTTTTTAAAGGTAGTTCTGGAATTCACAAGATCCCTGAAGTCACTATTGAATGAAGACACTACTGTGTGACATGCAGGGACCAAATTTCCAGGCCCACTAGTCATTTCTTAACAGCTTTCCCCCTATTTCAGGGCGCACAAGGTATGAAGGAAGCTGGATCTCCCTTTCTATTCAGGAAACAGTGGTGAAGTCTCCCAAGTCTGTTTAAATAATTGCAAAGGGCCTTTTTTCCTACCCTGTGACCTCTGACCCTACAGCCCACACAGGGTGGTGAAAAGAGCACAGATATGGAGGCCAAGTCTTATTTCCTGTCCCCACTGATGGCTCTAACCAGCTAGCTCATCTTGGACAAGTCACATCACCTCTAAGCCTCTGTTTCCTCATCCATAAGGGAAGTAGGTTGAGCCATGTGATCTCTAAGCTTCCTCCCTTCCCTCTAACATCTGATGACTCTGCCTGACCAAAGAAGAGACAAGCTGCTCAGCCATATTCCACCATCTGCTTTGGCCAGACAATCTGCATAACGGCTCTCTCTGCAGCCCAGACCCACCAAGCAAACAGCAGCTCCGGAAAAGGTAGAGTGGTCCAGCAGAGCCCAAAGCCCCAAGCTCTAATCATGGATCCAACTGATGATGTGACATGAGGCAGCCAATCCAACCTCCATGAGTCATGGCTTCCTCTTCCCTCACAGAACAATAGTGATATAACCAAAGGTAAAGCCAGATGCAGAAATGCTTGGAAAATACTAAGATGCACCCATCAAGAGAATGATAAAAAGGGCTGACCCAAGTAACTTTAAAGAGTGTTTTGACTGGAATAGTAAGGCTAAAGACAAAAAGAACTATACAAAAACACCGTGTTCTAGTTAAAGTTTTGTTTTTCATAAGGATCAGCAATTCTAAACCTACTCACATGCCAGGGTTGAACAAATAAGTGCAACATATGAATTGTAGACAATGGGAGCCGGGTTTCTCCTGGTCAGAGAAAGAAGTGACAATGGAAAAAGGAAAGGACGCCAGAGTGACTCCTGTGGTGCTGGATTAGAGTTGGAAATATCAGTATGAAGTATACAGACAGACACAGAAATACATATAGAGATGTGCGTTACACATAAGTTAGAGTATATACATATATTTCCTAACTCTGTCCACTGAGAGGGCATGACCCCAGCAGCAGAGAGCTCACCCAGCGCTCAGAACCTGGTTTCCAAATACCAATCTCCAATTAAAGGAACCAGGGCTCCCTGGAGAAAGAACTGACTAGGGCTGAAGGAGGGGAAATACAAGATGAGCCCAGAGCGTCTTGGCGCACCAGGAAGAAATGAAAAAAACAAAAACCAAAAAACTGGGGGCATGTGAAAAGGACACAGGAGCCCACCGGAAGGAGTTCCCGATGACCAAAGCTGAAACAATTTTATAAAGTATTGAATTATAACTCAAATAATAAAGTAAATATCCTGGAGTTCATGCTGATATAAACAAATAATTGATTAAAAAAGTAAATTATGGAGAAAAGACAAATCTTTAGAGAAGAAGCCCACATTATAGATGTAGACTCTCCCTCCTCCGGAGAGCGGCGCTCCATTTCATCTCCCTCCCTTTGAGTGTGGACTGGACTTAGTGACTCACTTCCAATAAGCACAAGGGGGGACCCAAAATAACCCCGGAATTTACTTATTAAAAAGTGTGTATTTATTCTTACATGTTTCAATTTCAGTCACCTTTAAAGTCCTCTCCATTTGATGCAGTACACCCGTTGAGACTTTTTTCCACTGCTTAAAAGTTGTTGAACTCATGGACTCATGCATTTTGGTGCTTCTGCCGTTTTTTGGTTCGCCTCTTCCACATCAGGAAAAGGTTTCCCTTTGAGGACTTTTTTCATTGAGGAAACAAAGAAAAGTTGCTAGGGTGAGATTGGGTGAACAGGGAGGGTGGGACATGGGGGTCATGCCATTTTTTGGTCAAAAGCTGCTGAACACTCACTCAGTGCAGTGTGGGCAGGTGTGCTCGTAAATCAGCCATTGTGAAATGGGCAAACGCGTTCAAGGAGTCTCAAAAAAAAGTTGACTGAAGCCATAGGGAGCCTCTCACAACACTGCCAGGTAATACGCTGATCCAGATGAGTTCCTAGGACACTCACCTAGCAGGGGGAGCCTGTACTACAAGGGACCGCCCTCCAGAAGATGATTCCAGGGGGTTTTCTGGGTCCCCTCCTTGTAGAGTCTAGAACGGGGAAAACAGCAACTTTACAGTGGAGAAGCCTGGCAGGGCCGCCTCACCCATGTGACCAAGGCTCGCCTCACCATTAGTCATGGTGATGTCACGTCCCTCCTGACATGGCGCAGAGGGCAAGGGCACTTCACCTCTGCGGTGGTCTTCCAGAAAACTCATCACTCTGGACTCACCACAAGAAAACCTCCGACCAACCCCAACTGAGGGACGTTGGATAAAATACCTGTAAGTGTCGAGGTCACGAGAAATAAGGAACAACAGAGAAACTTTCACAGGTCACACAAGACGTGATGCAATATGGTATCCTGGAACAGAAAAAGGACACTCGTGGGAAGAGTGGAGAAATCCAAATAAACTCTGTAATTTAGTGAATGGTATTCTACCGATGCTGATTTCTCAGTAAAGTAACGCAGGGAAGAAACACTATCTGTAAGAAAGGATTATTACACCTGCATTCAGGGGTGAGGCTGGAATTCTAGGCCACCAACTTGTCACAATAGCCAGAGACCAGACAGGCCACCATTGAAGCAAATTCGAGGACAGGAACTGGGTAAGGGGAGAGGGGCCTGGGTGCAGGCTGATGGAAACGAGGGGAGGGTGTGGGAAGCTGCACGAGGCCCCCACAGGCTGTCCCTGATCTCCCAGTGACACTAACAGGCTTCCCGCAGGAAGTCACTTCTGTTGCACCACTCAGTTCTCACCTGTAGGCAGTCATTCTATGGGAAGCTGTTTCCCTGAAAGGCCTGGTTTGTGACCAGAATCTATTGTCAGGGAGAAAGAACGTTCCTTCTCCCACGCAAATGCCAGGCAGGGGATGGTGCCAAATGGTCACAGGACCCTCATTTTCTGCAACAGTGATTGCTTTGTGCAAAGGGGGCAAGATGCCAGGGCAACCGCTGCCCAGTGTGGCAGAGCCCCGAGCGTTTGGGGAATTTCAGACTGAGACCAGTGGAAGAAAGAGAACTTCCCCACGTGACCCCCCTCCCCCCACCCCCGGCCATCTTCTGGGAGGGCTTGTGAGGAAATAATGGAGAGAGACTGCTGGTTCCTGTTTCACAGATGCAACAGCAACCCTGGTGACATAAGAGCAGAGACCCTCCAGAGGAAACAACAGTTAAAGCTAAGTGTCCTCTAGAATGCGTTACTGGGAGAAGCCAAGCTTTTCAGAGAGAAGGGTGAATTCCTCTGAGTGTTTAACTTTGGTAATTTGGTTTTGATGGAGATCTTCTTGAAGCTTGTTACTCACTCCCCACCTTCTTAGACAGAGCTTGCAAAATATGAATTAACCTTTCCTTGGCGGTTGCAGGTCATTCTGGTAGCGTCAGTCATTCCATGTGCTGAGATACAGAAGTGCATTCAGCGTTGGGGACATTTGCTGAATGGGTGGTGATCTCAGCAGTGGCCCTGAAATTTGCTTTCTTGAAAGAATCCCTCACATTCAGCTTGTTTTTCCTTCAGAAAAGTGTCACGCATGTTCCTTCTCCTGCATAAAGACAGAACAGAACACTGGCTCCAGAAGCTGTATGACCTTGGCCAAGTGATGTCATCTATTAGTGGTTCAGACTCTTCATCTATAAAATCAGGAATAATGTTATGAAATTGGATGATGCATGTTCAGAATATGCACGAGATGCATTAGAACAATCTAAGCAGAACAGTGCCAGCCACACAGGAAGACCTCTGTGTGTTCATTCTTCCTATTGACAGGTCAAGCCAAGTCCTCAGATCTGGTTGATTTGGTCTACCTCCTTTGGCTGTGTGCTCACCAGCATTAGCTAGCTGTCTGGGAAGCCACAATGCTGGTGACTTCATCCCCTGGGACTCGTGGGGCCACCAGCCATTGTGCCAATAGTAATCCACACGCAGCTCACCTCCAGCCTGTGCCTGGTTTAGTAAGAAAGGGAAGAAAAATTTCCCTGGGTTAGGGTCTTCGCTGAGCCACCGCCTCTTGAAATCCATCCCACAAGTTTCTGGAGGGAAGCCCTCAGCAACTGTGCACTCAGGGCAAAGTCAAAAGGCAAAGTGGCCATTAAGTAACTGCCAGAGTCTCTGTTCTCCTGGGCACTTTCACGCTGGCTTGGAGGATGAGCCAGCACTTGTATAAGACGGAACTAGGAAGCTCCAGGAGGGCGTGGGCCCATTCATTTCAGGGGGTGGGGGCCTGGAGCCCCTCCGGGCATCCAGTGCTCCGCTGGCACGGCCCTCATAGCCTTTCGCCCTAAAGCCCTCAAGGAAGGTACCCTCTGGCCTCAAGTTTGCCTTCCCATCGGTGATATCACCCGCAGCACTTCCAACTTGGAGGAAGTTGGACGTGACTGCACCAGCCACAGCCTGCCGGCTGTGCCCTGATCCCTGGGCCACCCCCTTCCCCAGCCCCGAGGAGCTCAGGAAACTCTCCCTGCTTACTTACAGAGACCCCCTCCGTCCCCAGCTCACGCTCCCCACAAGCTGCGCTGCTTCCCTCGGGGCCCCTGCCCACCCACCGCAGTAGGGGCTTCGCAGCCAAAACCCGGGAGGCAGCCCTCCACCAGCTGGAGGGCGCAGGGCGTGCCTCCTACACAACGCTTCGGCATGGACTCCAGCTCCGCGCAGACCCAAGACTGGGGAGACTGCTGCCTTGCGGCGCCCCCTGATGAAAAGACAACCCCTTCGTCTCTGCGGCCTTCCCTCTCCCTTGCTTTTCGGACGCCATGCTGCAGGTGCTGCCCACAGCTGCAGCCACATGGGTGGAGCCTTCCCCTGCTATGCCCGAGGTAGCCCTCTTTCCTTGTAAATAAACACTAGCCCCTAACCTCACTCCACCAACAGAGTAACTCACTGAGGGGGTGAGCAACAAACCAGGCAGGTTTGGGCGGAGAGGGGGTGGATAGAGGGGGCCTTGCCTGGGAACCTGGAGGGGCAGAGGCAGCACCCCTGACACCTGGCATGTTGTGGGTGTTCAGTTGCTTCGTTTTGCCCTCCCCTTCCTCTTTTCCTTTCTCAATATCAGGCCCTCTCTCTCTCCTCCCATCCCCTTCTCTCTCTGCTCTTGCTCCATCCCTTCTACTGCCGCTCTCTCTCTTTCAGATGGATGCCTCCTGCCTGCCAGGGACCCCCAGTAGGGCTGAGGGTGTGCCCTTGGCTCCCTCAAACTTCTAGCCCACAAGCTGCTGACCTCTGAACTAGCCTCCTTCCCCACAGTCCTGTGCTTCCCTAAATTCACTCCGGCTCCTTCTCCCCTCGGCCACTCCTGCGTGCCCAGTGTGGCTGGGCTGAAGGAGTAAGACCTGTGCCAACCCGAAGCACAGTTATGGGACATTCTGGCTTTACCAGACTCCTCCCCAGTCTTTAAAATGACCCCTTCTGAACTAGTGCTCATTTTGTTGGGCATTATTGCAGTCACATTTTTAAAGTCCTTGTCTATTAGAGATATAGATATATTCTTTGAAGTATTTACAGGTGAAATGACGGGATGGGAGGGACAACTTTAGACACACAGATCAGCATATCCAGCCCTCAGCTCTGCCCTACACGGAAGGTCAATTATTTCACTTTAATTTGTCTTTAGTCTCCCTTTTAGCGGTAAACTATTAGAAATAATTGAGGAATTGAAAGGGTGGAAAGTTCCCCTTTTTAATGACATGCTCAGCTGGGGAAATGAAATACAAATGTTGAAAATCTACAGCCAGGTCCTTACTCTACTCCTTCCTCACTTTCTTCATGTTTAACTTTTTCTCCCCACCCCTCTCTTAGCTAGTGGGACCACAGAAGGATCTGCTCTAGGCATTAAAACAGTAGCAAGGTAAATAAAGGACGCATCTTTGACTCTGACGCCATTTAAGGCCACAGCTGTCCTGCAAAGGCACTGCTGTCGAATCAGGTGGCTGAGAGGGGCCCAGAGCAGGCTGCGAGGCCCGTCTCCTCGGCATCAGCAGTGGTGCTCAGGCCCTTTGGCTTCCGCATTCGTCATTTTCAGCAGAGCCAAGAGCTCAGGTGTCTGGGGACTCAGGGTCTGCGGCAGTTTTTCCCCGAGGGTTACAGCACATGGGTGAGAAATCAGCAGGAAAGAGTCATCCATCAGACGCCATTCAAGGCAGCGAGATCTATTGAGCGTGCACATGCATTAGTTGCTAGAAGAAATACTAAAGAAGTCTATGTTCCAGACAGCGCCTTCAAGGGTCCGAGACTTGTGGAAAAAGCCAGTGTTAAGCATGTGAGAAAAAAAACAAGAGGAACAAGAGCAAGCTTCGTGTTATGTGCTGTTGCAGTTTCTTGATCTTTTCCAATTGTCGTCAACGTTTGTCAATCGTATCAAATACTCCCACATGCCAGGCAGGTGCTAACCCGTGTCTGCACACAAATCCCATTTTGAAGGCGAGGAAACTGAGGCTCAGAGAGGTTAAGTGACTTGTTCCAAACCACACAACTAGTCAGTTGCAGAGCCAGATTCTCTGCCTCAAGAACATGTTTTTACACCATTCTCAGTAAAAATTCTCACCTGAGTAGGCAGCAGGACACTCCTTAAGTTTTTTAAGGAGTAAACCAGTATGTACATTTCATTTATACAAAAATACAAGAACAGGTTTTGTCCATTTCACTGACTACCTTGTAACTTTTGACAAGTAACATAGTTTCTCTGAGCCTCACGTTTCTCATCTGTAAAACATAAATAGAACAGTTCCTTAGCATAGGCTTTGTTAGTACTAAATGATACAGAACATGTAAAACACCGACATCATGCCCGGCGTATTGTAAGCAAATCAGTAAGTGATACTTGTCAGCAGTGGCAATATTTATTCGCTGCCCACTATTTGCCAGCTCTGATGCTGTGTATTATAAAAGTGTGTATAATAAGACTTGCATGAATATGTGGGAAATATATACATAGAGAGAGAGAGAGTGACAGGGGTGGGCAAAAGTAGGTTAATAATAATAATAAATAACATGAGTGATCGGGAGTATGTAGACAAAGGCCTAGAATGACATACACCAAAATATTAAGTGACTATGAGAGGTTGTCATGTTTTCTGGGTCTTTATACATTTCCCAAATCTTTGTATAAAAAGTATGGATGGATTACCTTTGTAATAAAACAAGAATGTCTTGAGAAGTCCATTTGAAGTGTCATTTGTTCTGAAATGGGAAGAATGCTTTTTTTTAAAAAAAAAAAAAAGAAGAAGAAGAAGAAGCAATAAAAGTTTAAAACCTTTTTAAAAGGTACAGGAGCTTACTAGCCCCAAGGGGAAAGCAGCAGGTAGTTCCTAGAAAAGCTGGGCAAACCCAGCTGACTTCACCAGCAGGGGCCGTGATACCTGGTTCTAGAACGAGGACCTTCAGATTGTAAAGGGAGGGCTTTTCAGTGGCAGTCACCCATGTGGTAGTCACCTGAGGGAGACGGTTGGCCACTGCTCAAACCTCATTTTTCATTGTTCTGAGGCCAAGCCCAGCTAGGACTCAGAGCCCCCCAAACCCCAGTCACCCCTTCACCATGACACGTGTGTCCTTCCTGGGTGGAGACCTCACACTGATGTAGGTGCCCCAGCAGCAAGTGGCTGCCCACAGCTCTCCCCACCTGGAAGGCAGATCTAGCTCCTGAGCAGGGAGGGACCCACCTGGTCCGGCTAGAGAGCAAGTCCAGAGACAGAAGCAGTGGGGTCTGGGGCAGGTGCCCAAGGAAGAGGAAGTACCGAGCAGCACATGGGGGAGGGCCCAGCGCCTTTGCTCCCCAAGGACTTTCTCATCCAATCCTCATCCCAGACCCTGGGGCACATCAGAAACTACATCTTACTGGTGAAGGGGTCTCGGAGAAGTTGAGCGCCTTGCTCGAGTCCTATAACTGGGGTGAGGAGAGATACTGCTGCATGTGTGCCTCAGCTGAGGTGGCACCCAAGCAAAAGTCGCCGGAGTGGAGAGGACCTTGGCAGATGGGAGAGCTGAGCTACCACAGGGCCTGCTTTTCAGCCCCGGGGGCTGGGCCGTGCTGGAATGCAGGCCGGCTGTGGCTGGATCTCCTGGGCTGCTTTGTGAAAAGTCCCAGTTTCTGCCAGTGGGATCCATTGTAAAGATAAAACAAAATAAAGGCCACACCACAAAGAGGCAAAACCCCTAAAGAGTTTAATATCTTGGGAAAAAACGCAGTGTGGAGGCCGAGATTTGTGTCGGGTTAGTGCACCCATCAGCCCAGAAGTGAGAGAGCAGGGATATCCTGGGAACTGAAAACGGCTCCTCCCCCAGAGTCCAAGGTGTGAGGTGGGAAGTGGGGGTGGGGGCACAATGGGGGCTGGGAAGCCTGGTTGACAGTGATAGGGCCCTCCTGGTGCAGCTCAAGGAACCTGGTACTGCACTCCATGCACAGTTTTGGGCCTCTTCACTTGTCTCCTGTGGTTGCTGCAGATGTGGGCACCCAACAGGCGACCCAGACCATGCAGAGCACCACATCAGGCAGACCTCTCCTGCTGGACAGGCCTTGACCCCCTGTTCTTGACCTCAAATACCCTTCCCTAGGACCCAGAGGCTGTGGGACAGGGCCCAGGCAAAGCGCCCTCTGAGGAGGCCACTGACACCTGCCCCTTTGCTAACACTGACCTTCAACGGGCACCTGTGGCCCGGAGCGAGAACCACAAGGATTTTCTCCCAGCTGCAGAACATCCTTCCCTTGGACTCTTGAAATCCACCCTGTGGTGACACAGCCAGCTCCAGACAGTGACTAACCCGGGTTTGAGGTGTCTTTCCATGATGGGGCAACAAAGCCCTGGAAAAACCCACCCCCTCCGCAGGGGGGTTTTCTTCCCCCATCGGCAGTTGGCTCATCCTGAAGGCCTAGAATTCTTGCCTTCCTCTTCCCCATTTTCTAAAGCCCCCAGCCATCCTGTCCCACTGGGGAAGGGGAGGACAGCCCCCTCAGTGCCCAGAATCCAGTTCTTCGTCACTCCGGTCTTCTCCCCTGAGCTCCTGCGCCCCTGCCTCCGAGGAGCCACAGCTGCAAGGCCTGTCACTACGACACGTTCCCATCTCCCGGGACAGTCCAGTGGGCTGGGGGAGAGACGAGCAAACCCACAGCCGCTATGCAGTACGGCACGTGCCCTAACAGAGATAAGCCCAGTGCTGCCTGGAGACCAGAGAACCTAACCCAGCCTGGGTGGGTTGGGGAAGGCTGCCCAGAGCCAGTGGCAGGTGATTTTAGAATTAGACACTGGGTCTAGTTAGCCTGGCTGAGAAGCAGGGACAGGACTCTTGAGAGAGCTGCAATGGCATGGGCAGAGACGTGAGAAGGAAGACACACTCAGGTCTTATGCGTGGGTTGGTGTGGTCAGCTATACTCTTGTTTACATTTCTACGCCCTGATGTACTCAGGCTTGGCCATGGGACTTGCCTGGCCAAGGAAATTGGAGCCAAAGTGACACGCATGTGATTTCCAGACAGAAATGTATGGTTCAAGAGCCCTTGTCCTCCTTCCCTACCTCTCCAATAGTGGAAACATGGCAAGATGGAGCTTCCAGCAGCCTGTGCCCGGAACTGACCGCAATGAATAGAGCCCCCTACTGGTTGGAATGGCCATTCGCTACTTTAACATCACCTCGCCTGCCTGTTCCTGGGTCATTCGTTGGCCTGGCTGAAACCGAGAGCACACGTAGGGGGTGCCAGGAGACAAACCTGCATTTGGGTGCACTCAGCTGGATCCCCTAGTATTCTTCCCCCAGAACTCAGACAGCAGCAGAGTTTGTAGTTAAGTGGGTTGGAATCTGAGCTCTGCCTTTTACTAGTTCTGAGATTTGGGCAGTTTAGTACAACCCTTTGAGCTTAAGTTTAGCCATCTATAAATTGAGAATAATGAAAATAATATTACCTTCCTCACAGGGCTGTTGTGTTTCTCGAATCTTCCCTATCCCCAACTATGCTCCTTCTACCACCTGTTCCCAGTCACCAGGGTACTTATTTAAAATGCAAATTCCTCCTATTTGCAACAACATGGGTGGGTCTTGAGAAATATCATGCTAAGCAAAATAAGTCAGATGGAAAAAGTCAAGAACCATATGAATTCACTCATGTGTGGGACATAAAACTGAAAGCAACAAATGAACAAACAAGACAAACAAAAACTCACAGACACAGACGACAGCACGGAGGTTACCAGAGGGAAAGGGGGATGGGAGGGAGGTGGAAGAGAGAAAAGGGGGTCAAATGTATAGCGACAGAAGGAGATTTGGCTTTGGGTGGCAAACACACAATGCAACGTACAGATGATATGTGATGGAATCGTACGCTTGAAACCTACATAATATTATTAACCAATGCCAGCCCCAACAAATACAGTTTTAAAAAAATAAAAGTAAAATGCAAATTTCTCACCCCAACCCCAGACCTACTGAGCCCAAATCTCTGCAGGTGGGGCCGAGAAAGCTGCACTTTCAGCAGGCACTCCAGGCAGAGTTTTTGCACGCTGGGATTTAAGAACCACAGCCCTTAAGTTTTCGATAGATGGTCAGAATCTCGGCACAGAGGAAGAATCACGGCATGGATGCTGCCTTGGTCTGAGGCCAAGAATCCTCAGCCTGCTGCTGACCAGGTGGCCACAGGGCCTTGGAGGCAAGCCAGAGGCTTGAAAGCTCTGTGTTACTCAGGGATCAGGTAACCTCACTCAGAGCCGGCTCAGTCCGTACAGCTCTGCGCAAATCTGCCCTCTGTGGCCAGCCTGGATCTGCTGCTGAGCTTTTTATGAGGTCTCTGCGCTGGAGTTCAAATCCCAGCTTCACCTTCCACTGTCTGGAGGTCTAGGTCAAGCTGACTGACTTTTGTGTGCCTCCATTTCCTCACACATGAAAGGAAGACAGTATCATCAGCTGCCTCGCAGGGCTGCTGTGAAGAGGGACGACTCAGTCCAGACAAAGCCCAGGGACTGTGGCTCATAATGAGCACCAAGTGTTGGCTGTTGGAATGCCTGGTCTTCGGCATGAAAGAAATCAGTCACTACGCAAGGTCCTCTCACTTATGCAACCCACTTACATACACACATGACACACAAACACACAACTAAATGCACACGTATCCACAACACACACAACATCAACACACACAGAACACAACACACAAGACACAAACACACATGTGCACACAACACAGCCAAGCGTCATTTTGCAGTCTGCCCTTGGCGGTGCCGGCCAACTTCAAAACCAAATCCCCGCTCACACACACTCATATGCTCAGTGCTCTTCCCCACTGTGTGTCATTGTGACATCAGGCGGTGTCACAACAAAGCCATTTGCCAACCACTCATGCCAACTGCTCTCAGAGCAGAATATTCATGACCAATTCTGTTTCATAAGCTTCTCAGCAATAGGGTCTTCTCCACCACTGTGTGGTGTTCCAGCGTAGAGCTTTGGAGTCAGATGGACAGGGATTCAAATCCTGACATGACTACTTACCGGCTATGTGACTGGGGGCAGGCTATCAAACTTCTCTGGTGGTAGCAGCAGTCTCATTTTATGAATGAGGGAACAAAGAACCAGAAAGGGCAAACTGGAGTCTCCTGTTGTTACCAGTGAAAAAGATTCACCTTGCATGGTTCTTATAAAAAATGTTGTGCTCTGGCTGCTGTGACTCAGTGACTTGGGTGTCATCCCACAAACCCGAAAGGCCACCTGTTTGATTCCAGTCAGGGCACACACCTGGGTTTGGGCACACACCTGGGTTTGGGCATGCAGAGGTGATTGATGGATGTTTCTCTCTCACATCGATGTTTCTCTCCGTGTTTCTCCCTCCCTTCCCTTCTCTCTAAAAATAAATAAAATCTTTCTTATTTAAAAAAAAAATTGCTTTGAATAAATTGTTGACAGTTGATGGAACTCTCTGAGGGTGACTTGCAACACACTCACACATTTGGGCTCCAGATACCATAAACTTAGACCCAAATTGTGTTGTAACTGCTCCATTTCCCTTCATGAAATTTGAGAGGTGATGTTTTGACATTGTTTCATTTCATTTCATTTCCTCCTGATGGGTGGGCTCGTTTCTCAATGTAGGCAGAGCAAAAGGGGGAAGTATTTTAAATCGTCGTGATAGTCCAAGTTGGGAACCTTCTGGCCCCTGAGAATGAGCCCAGAACTCTCTTACATTCTCCTCTATTTGGGCTTTTTCCCAATTCTTCTAATTGCCGAATATAATCCTTTTCTCAGTTTCTTCCAAAGCTCCCCCTTTCTCCTTCCAACTTGCCCCTTGACATTTGGGGGGTACCTTAACAATGAATTTTGAAAAAATATCATAACCACATTTCATGTTCTTTTTTTTAGATTTTATTTATTTATTCTTAGACAGGATGGGAGGGAGAAAGAGGGAGAGAAACATGGATATGTGAGAGAGAAACATCGATCAGTTGCCTCTCATACACATCCCAACCAGGAACCAAACCTGCAACCCAGGCATGTGCCCCAACTGGGAAGCGAAGCAGGGACCTTTCACTTTGTGGGATGACACCCACCTACTGAGCCACACCGGTCAGGGCACATTTCAGCTTCTTATGGAGCATTTCTGTTCACTAAGTGCTTTCACTTGTACTCTTCAGTACTGACTGAAGGCAGATGTAAGCCCACTGCCTGGATGATACCGCTGAGGCTCTGAGTGGTGAGCCAGCAAGCCCTGGGTGTCAGCCTCCAAGCAAATGCCACTGTCTCTTGGGACAAGTGTCCGTAACTGACAGACACTTTTTTAAAAAGAACTGTGGTAAAATATAAGCAATAGAATTTACCCTTTCAACCATGTTAAGCCTACGGTTCGGTGGCATTAAGCACATTCACAACGTGGTGCCACTGTCACCACCACCCATCCCCAGAAGTCCTTCCGTCATCCCAGACCAGAACTCGGCGCTCACGCAGCACTAACTCCCACCCCCTCGCCAGCCGCCGGCACCCACCACTCTGCTTCCTGTCCTTACAAATGTGACTACTCTAGGGTCCTTGTGAAGAGGAATCGTACCGAATGGGTCCTTCTGTGTGACAGACATCTTTCCAGCAAGATTTCTGGAGGAAGTTTCCTGCACTGCATTTCGTTTGGCTAATGTTGCCCATTAGCCAGACAGCGTGTCTATTCTTACCCTAAAGTAACCCGCCCCCGAGAACATGGACACCTCTCAGGCCCTGCCCAGCAAAGCAGATGTTTTCTCTTGTTTTGTTTTACACTGAATGCTGCTCATTCCTCTTCCACTCCAGGTGATTACTTGAATTGCAGTCACTGGCAATAAGTAAATAAATAAAAGCTCCTAGAGAAGGACGTGGGTATTTCCCAAAGGCCCCTCTCTCCACTTCCGGCCTCTGTGTGCATGTGTTGTTGTTATTTTGGTTTTTTGTTTTAAAGAACTCTGTGGCCCGATTCAATTCATGTTTTGCCCAGAAAGCCAACACAGCTGCAAACTCTTTCTGCCGGGAAAGCCATCCAGGCTTCCCAGAGGCCTCTTCACTGGTTCAGTGGCCACTGTCCTCCCTCTCGCGCTGGCCAGCTCCTCTGAGCCCACTGCCGCCCAGGCCGCCTGCCCAGCTCTGGAGAGAAGGCGCTGCTCTCTGCAGGAGTGGCCGTGCCTTCTCTGTGGGTTTCTATTACTTGGAGGAGCTCAGGCCCCGGGTCACCCCAGCCCCTTCTCTGGGCTTCCCCGCTCAGAGAACCGGCTCTGCTGCCTGCTGGTAAACTAGACTGGCTGTCACCATGACAACAACCTGGCCTGGGGCCTGGATGACGCCAGGCCTGACTCCCTCCCTGCCTCACCCAAGTCTGTTTGTTTGGGTTCCAGCTGCTTTTGTTGGGCTTCGATTTGCTTGTCTGTTTGAGGCAGTTTGTTGCTGATTGGCTGCAGGGCTGGGCTTGGAGTCCCTGGGATACCAGGAAGTCAGCTCCCAACCCCGGGGAAGGAATTTCCTGGCACTCTGGGGGATTTCCCCATCACAGTGACAAGAAGAGCCTCCGGGTGAGGCAGAGCCCACAGGAGGCCAGGGCCCAGATAAGCTGCTAATGCTCTGACCCCAGAGCCAGTTCCAATCAAGGGCACTATTTCTAACCCACGGCGGATTGCGGATGCCACACTCATGGCGAAAGGCCAGCCCGTTGTTTGATCCAACAAAAGAAACAATACGTGCGGACAGAACAGTCCAGCTGTGCAGACATATCAAAAATAAATAAATCCAGGTTTTGAGAATGTTTAAGAGAATGTGGTGACGGACATCGAATGAATTTTCACTCAACATTTGAGGAGGTCTCGCTCATTATTTAGATAACTGCTGAAGTGGGAACCTGGAATGGTGTGACTAATTTGAAAACACACCTTCTAGCCTTTTGTCATTTTACCAGGCTTTTGTCCCCTGCATAACTTATTTAATTCCTTGCTAGGCGGCCAGGGCTCCTGAATTTACCCCAGACCCTCTGATTTGTGATGTAAAAGGTGCTTCTCTTCATTGTCCTTCTAAGCTGTGTTGGGACACCCTCAGCTCCTCGTCGGTAAAACGGGGCAAATCGAGCCAGCCAGCCAGCCTAGCTGAGGCCTGGCACTTCCTGGGCTGCTGTCATAGTTGCTGACCCCCACCTGTGCCTTTTTTCTGGTGACCCTGACACCTTTTATTAGAATTACACCACTGATTCACGAAGTTTCAGTGGGCCAGGCACTGTGCTAGCCACTAGGGATAAAATTATAGACCAAACAGACACAGTTCTGGCCTTTTGGTAGCTTCTGGAATAGTGAGGGAAACAGAGTTTTTCAAATAATCACACAAAAAGTAACATTGTATCTGTGTCACGTGAGTGAAGCTGTCACAGGCCCTCCTGGCCAGCCCACCCCCAGCTGAACACCAAGGAGGACCTCAGCCTTGGCCACACTGAGCAGAATTTCCCAGCCAATTCCTGTCTTAATTCCTGACCCACAAAACTGTGACCTGTGATATGGTGGTTGCTATCTTACACACACACACCCCAAAAATAAATTACATCAGCATTAAGTATCTTAAGGAAATAAACTATATGTTAGCCCCTTTTTCTAGTCAAGAAACTAGAGTTGAAGTAGGTTTAGATGCTGTGTAAGAATTTAGAATACCGGGATGCAGAACTATGGGACGCAAACTCTCAATCCACAATCTTGCAAAAAAAATCCCCGTGGTTCTTTTTATAAACCTTGTTTCACTGAAGAGCGCCCTCTTTTGGCTAGGGGCGCTTTCTCTAGCCATGCTGCTGCTTTTAAAGGGATTTGTAGAATACAACGTCCATCCATCCCTTCATCAAATGTGTGCCCAGCATCCAGGCCCAGGGACACAGCTGGTCAGCAGACACAGGCTCCCCACCCTTATGGGGCTGACAGTCACTTGAGCCTCCTGACACCTCAGAGTGCAGGACATGCTTTGTACCTCCCATTTGATAGGATACAACTTTGCTATGTTAGTCATCATTTAGGCTGGATTTTTGGACACCAGGAAACAAGGAACCTCTCCCCGAACAGTCAATTGGACCCAAATTTCCCACCCTCCACAGCCACACCCTGCTTCGTCGCCCTCTCTTTCCTAACCTTGAGTTCCCTCCAGCTCGGGATGTCTCTTCATGGTCCCCTCAACCACGGAACCCCACCTCCACACGTTGCCACAAATGCCTTTCCTGCCACTCCACCTCTGCAATCACTGTTCTTCCAAAGCTCGCCTCTAGTCTTCCTCTTCCCTAAGAGCCTCCAGCCCTTCCTGACATCTTGCCCCTCGGGGTAGCCCTGACACCCTCACATGCATTTGCGGACAGAGACCTAGGCCAACACCTCATTGTGTACCCTGCCACATCGGGGGCATGGCCTTTGCAGGAGATCACACCTGGAGCCCCTGGGGTTCAAATCTCAGATACGCCACCTATGAGTCCTGTGATGTGAGGAAAGTGATGTCCCTCAACTCCGAGTTTCTCATGGACATGACATGATGGCCATTCCTACCTAACGAGGCCATTCTGAAACTTCCAGCGCGTGTCGAAAGCGCTCGGCACATTATAAATCTAAGCTGCTGAACGTGTTCCATTTGGCCACCTGCTTACAAAGCAGCCTGGCCCTCAAGGCACTGCGCACAGCCTCTGACCGGCGCGGGGTGGGGGGGCGGCTGCCCAGCCACCAGGCAGAAACGGGCTGAGGCAGGGGGCATGGGGCCTGGAGCCCATGGTAGTTTTAGGAACCCATGGAAATGTTTTCATTTCCTTTAAAAATTAAAGGAGAAGATAAACTTTTATGTCACAAATGACTTTATATATTTTAATATATTCATCTTCATACCAATGCAGTAATAAAATATAATTTTTACAGAGGAAGGGTCTCACAAAGGCCAAAGTGCTTTCAGCCCAAGGAAGTTATAATAATGAAGGAAACCTTCTAATATTTAGAAAGAAGGGGAGAGACAGCGAGAGGCAAACAGTGGCAAAAGAAAATTGCTGATGGGAAGAGTGTAGCTGTTCCTCCCAACCCTCACACCCTTCGGTTCCGGGAGTGCCTTCTGCCTCAGCATGGCAGTGCATTCTTAAGAGTACAGTTTCTAACACTACTGTAATCTGTGTGCCCATCTGCTTTTAGTCGATTTTGTTCCCCAAGAATGGTGTGTTTCAATTTAAAACACATACTGCCTGTTATCAGCTTGCTCAAGGATCGTCATGCCCTTCAGTGGCCGACAGAGGGCGCAGCGACCCAAGCTTAAGCATGGGAATCACAGTGGCTTGTAGACTAGAAAGACGCTGTGGAAAGGTCCTGGGACTAACCACAAGGGAATCACCAGGTGCTTGTTAGAGATGCAGTGTCTTGGTCCCTCCTCTAGGCCTCCAGAATCAGAATTTTCATGTTAAGAATATCCGCAAGTAATTTATGTACATATTAAGTTTGAGAAGCACTGATTTAAAGGGTCTAGTCTTGGAAAGGGAAGCCTGCTTCCTCAAGAGAAAGGGGGTTGGGAGAGGAGCTGGCTAAGCCGTCCCCCACAGCCCCCAAGTCTCCTGTCCTTCAGCTAACCAGCCAGAATCAATCAAAATGGAACTGAAGCCACAGGAGAGGTGTAAAAGCATTTTGAAGGTCACAAATGAACTGGCTTATTCTTCTGCCATTTCAATAAATGTTTATTGAGTGTCTACTATGTGCTGGCCATCAAGGACACAATAGTGAGAGAAAAGAAAAAAGATGCTGGTCCTGCTGTCCTGGGACTTGCAGCCTCGTGGAGACACCAAGGATGCACAATCACCAACCGCATAACTACATGCCCTGGTATTGCCACGCAGGTCCAGGGGGTCAGGAGAGAGGAACGGGAGCGAGGGGGGCTGGTTATACCACATGGTGAAGGAAGGCCTCTCTCAGGGATTGAGCTCGAAGCTGGGGATCTGAAGGTGAACAGGAGTTAGCCAGGAAAGGGGCAGGAGTTCCTGGCAGGGAAAACAGAGCGTACAAAGGTCACGCAGCAGGGAGAAACTGAAAGAAGACCAGCATTCAGTGGTGCAACATGAGGCCGAGAGGAAGGCAGGAAGCAGCCTGGACAGGGCCGGGGCCAGGGGACACAGGCTCCACCTCAGTCACAAAGTGACTGGCACACAGCTCTGCTTCCAAGGGTCCCTGCTCCAAAGGACCTCGATGAACATCTCACCCCTGCCCACTGAGTTCCTGTTCTCCCCCACAGCCCACTGTCCTCTGCTAGCTTTCCTCCCCTTGCTCACCACCAAACCCTTCTCTATTACTCGTCCACTTCTACCCACCGCTCTCCAGTTCTCCCTATTCACCATCCAAACCTGCTTGAGTTGCCCCAACTTTCCCAGGCAACCAGACCACCATTTCAAGACATCTTCCCCTGAAGAAATGACAATCCATGAATCAGCAACAAGCACCATTTATTGAGGGCTCATTATATGCTATGTCAGGCACCTCTTAACACACTTTGCCATCTAGTCCCACAGCAATGTTTTTGGATACCTACTGTTACTCTGGTTTTACGGTAGCACAAATTGTAGTGTAGAGAGAGTAATTTCTGCAGGATTATGCAGCTAGAAACTGGCCGAGCCAATACCATCAATACCTTCCCAGTTGTAACAGGAACTGCGCACCATACCATGTGACAGCCTACTGACCACACAGCTACATATCAAAAGCCTTAAAAGGGAGCACACCCTTGGCCCACTTCAAAAGAAGTAATCTGAGATGGGAACAAAAATTTAGCTGCAGAGGTATTTGCAGGCTTGTCTATAACAGCAAAAAGTTTAGAAACCTGAAGGTCCACCAATACAGAGTTGGCAAAATTGTTGGATGTTGACAAATAGAATCCTATGTGATTAGCTATTGAGATCACATGAAAAAAAATATTGTATATTCAGGATCTACTATGTAGGAAAATCAGACTACAAAACAGTATTACAGCATGGTCCTATTTCCATAAAAACTACAGTATATAAACTAAAGAATTTAAAACTAAAGTGTACCTTGGAAAGGGAGAATCAAAAAGATTGACAGGTGTTTATCTCTGATGGAATTACAGATGATTTTTATTTTCTTTGTTTTGATTATCTAAATTTTTTAAAGGTTTTACCACGAGCATCTATTTCTTTTGGAAAGTGGAGAAAGCAAAAAAAAAAAAAAAAAATCAGATGTTCGAGACTTCCCATTTATGATGTTAAAAAACAAATACACTACTCTGCTGGAAACATTTTTTAAATATTTTTTCTTATTACAAAAGCAGTATGCATTTGCCAAAAATTAAATCAGAAAGTACACAAGCAAAAAGAAGAAAATAAAAATGCATTCCCTCATCCACAGAGGCACCCAACGTTAGTGCCTGCACGACTCCTCAGCCACGGCCTCCCCCACCAGCTCTGCTCCAGGTGCTACTCAAGGGGCCCCGCCCTGTTGCCCTTACTGGAAATAGGTGTTTGGAATGAGGCCTCCAGATTCCTCTGTGATCGCCAAACAGCTCCTCAGGTGGATTTGCCCAGGTTTTGAATCCTTGATCAACAACTTAGTGCAGATCCTGACCTATTGGGGAACACACAACTCCTCATGGGTCACAGAGGACAAGAGCTGTGGAGTGGAAGGACCATAAGAGTGATTCCTAACATACTTGGGATTGCCACACTCGGTCACCGTTGGGTTTTGCAACCCTCCTTCCCCTTCAGAAAGAACTCAAGGCCTCCGCAGAGCATTTGCATGTTCCGTTCCGTACTTTTCCACACAAGCAGCTGAAGGAATTAATTGGGCTTTAAGAGTTCCGTGACCCTTCCTCCCCCCTGGATAATTGCCGACAATTGAGCAGCAGTACCCTCCGTCAGGTAGGGAACCAGGTAGGGAATGCCAGCTCTGGGGAGCTGCGCGGGCAGGTTCTGCCACGAGGGAGGCCCCACCAGGCCTGGGAGTCCAACTCCCAGGGCAGGATGTATCTGGGACATTTACACACACACACACACACACACACACACACTCAACAGCAGGTTTCCAAGGCCTACCCTGCCCACACCCTCTCCTACCAGAGTCCCTCCTCCTGGGGAGAAGAACAGGAACGGCCTATCTCTGCTGGCACCTGGCCGCCCCCGTTCCACACCCTCAGCGCAGCCCTTGGGCAGAAAATGTTCCTAGAGTTAATGTGCAAGTCAAACCATCCTCGGTTTCTTCAGATGCCGTGATGGCTCATCAAAGCCCAGACCCAGGGCCTCAACTCCCGCTGCCAAGCTCTGACTAGAGCTGGTGTCATTGCTCTTCAGTAGGTTCAATCTTTCCTGAAATATGAAAGGTATTGAAGACCGGATTCTTCTCTAGAGATGGCTCTTCTCCTTGACAGTAACTATAGCTCCTGTTTGTCAAGCTCCTTCAGTGCCAGGCCTTTGACAAGCAATGTAATGCACACAATAGTCTTTGTAGGTGGACACAATCATCCCATTTCACAGATTAAGAAAACTGAGCCCCCTCCCAACTGCTAACAGATACAGGAGTCAACACAGACCTGACTGACCCCCAAAGCACAGGTCAGTTCAGAAGGAAGCCAAGAGACCATATAATGCTCCCCTATTCCATCCACAAGAGAGCAAAGCTGAAAATTTTACTTACAAACTGCTACACAGCACATCCTATGTGCCAGGCACTATCCTAACACTTGCCATACAAATATCAACTCCACTCACCCTCATCATACCGCCACTGTTGTCAGAGCGCGGAGTGAACTGGGGGTCGCGCAGCGCGTGGTGGGGCCTGGGTATTCACCTGGCTCTAGAGCCTACACTGCCTCTCTGACCCCAGGAGCAGAGGCCCCCTTTCCTTATTTTTCATCCTTGGACCTCCCCACGTCACCACCCTCCTCATGCCTGCGAGAGTCCGCTCCAGACTTCCTCATCGTCGGGCAGAGATGGTGTTCACTTGTGAAACTGCTTTGTGAAACCCCTTGTTGTGCAAGGCTACATTCGCTTAGATCACTCTCTAGATCCTCCCAAAGCACTTAGTGTCTGGACGGTTTATTGAAGCCACTGTTAGAGTTGTTTTTGTAGAAGTCAATTCATCAATTGATTAATTAGTCAGCTTACTAAGAGCAGTTTTCATCCCCAGCCCTGTGCCAGGCACTACGAACACAAAAGATATGGCCCCAGCCTCAAGGAAAGGACACTAGAAACAGCCCATATAAGAGTGTGCGTTGTGTGCTGGGTCTGCATATGGCTGTATTTCAAAAGATACATAGGAAAGAAGAGTCAGAAAAGTGGCTACAAGGGGAGTGGAATTTGAAATAGAATTTGAAAGCAGAGGCAGGGGTTGGCTAGCAGGAAGCAATAAAGCAGTCCAGACAAGAGGGATAAACAGAAATGTTTTTCTGCATCCAAACTGACCCAATCATCAGAAATAAACTAGAGAGAGAGAGAGAGAAAAAGTTCTGCCCAATTCTGCTATTTCCATCAGCGTGAACAAAGAAAATCTCTCCCTCCATCCCGCAGCGACAAGATGCTGCTTCTAGAACTGGGGAATGGGGGGTTGCTCTGCCTCACATGTCCACTAGAGGGCAGAGCTACCGCTCTGTGACTTTACCTCCAAGTACAATCAGAGAGGAAGGTGCTAGGATTCCCGACCTCTCCTCAAATCAGCCTGCTGCAATGGCCAGAGCCATGGAAGGGAACCAGTTTTCTCGGTCTGAGCTGCCTCCATATTCAGCCTAAAAATTAGTGAAGAAATATAAACTGTAAGAGGAAGTTAAGTGAGGCCAAAAGGGAAGGCAGAGACAATAGAAGCATTCCCCCAAAGGATCTAACCTCTATGTACCATGGGAGAAAACCTTCCAAAGAGCAGAAAAAGGATTTCCATGGCTTGGAAACTACTCATGCCTTCTGCTGTTTTCTTGGATGACAAAAGCTTAATGCAAGACTTGAGTAACTATGAAAAGTGATCAGCTACTTTCTAACACTGGTTTCAGGACAGCCGACTGAGGCTCTCTGAATAAAGGTGGCCACTCCAGACACTACAAGGAGAAATGCTTGTGGCTTTGGGAGTAGACACCTCCTTGCCATCATCCCAAGCCCAGGTTTCATGCTGTGGGCTGTGCAGGGCAGCAAGTGCCTAAAGGAGCCCTCTAATGAGTACTTATTTTCACTACACACCCCACCAGCTCAGCCAGGCAGTGGGGTCCTAAAGCCCCAGAAAGAAGAGGTTAGAAGCAGCCTGATGAGGGAAAAGTGACACTAGTTTGAAGTCAGAAATCCTGGCTTTCCCTTCCCCCTCGCCTTCCCCCACAGGTGTGCATCTCCTTAAACTCTAAGGAGCCCCAGGAGACTTACAAGCAGGGAAGCAATGGGCAGCTGCAGCTCCCCCCACTCCAGGCTAAGCCCCTAAATCTGTCTCCAAGCCCCCTTTTCCCTGACTTTCCAGTGAGCCAAAGCAGCCCTGCCTAGGCTCTCTCCTGTTGATTCTGCTATCCTAAACCTTTCCTTGTTTCAGCTTTAATAAACATATGCTCAAAATCAAAAAGGAGGAGGAAAGGGAAGGAAAGGAGAGAAGAGAAGAAACCCTAGCTTTTATGTCTTTTTAGCTGTGCAAGTTTGGATGGGTGAACCAACTTCTCTGATCCTTTTATTTCCCCATTGAAATAGAAAGGCTGAATTAGAGAATAATCTCTGATGGGTGAATCAGCTCCAAAATTCTGAAAAACACGCATTCCCTTTGGCCAAAAGACCTGGGGGCCGGCGTTTACAGGAAGGGGGGCGCCCCACTGAGCAGCTTGAAGAGTTAACCCCAAGCCCGCAACCAGCTCCCCAGCGCACGCATTCGCAGGCCACTGCGGCACTTCCCGCCCCACCCCCACACTCAGGCCCCGAGGCAAACACCCACGGCTCCTTCATACAATTCTGGATTCCTCCCAGGAATGCTTATTGCCCTTTACACCTGCAAATCGCTTTACATCAGCAAACTTGCTGCACGATTATTAATCATCACAATATTCCTTCTTCCGCCTGTAAAAGGAATTGCGGGGGTCCAGATTTATGAAGGTGAAATCCGAAGGTAATTTGCCTGTGATCGATTCAATAATCAGTTAACTAAAGTTAATTAAGCGCCTAACATGGGCAAGGCGCAGAGACACAAATCCGGTTATTATGAGGTCAGAATTGCAGGGGTCCTCAAAGAACTTCACTGACATTCCAGTTCTATCGTGGGGGGGGGGCGTAACGCGTTAGAAGATGATAGACGACCCCCCCCCACGAACCTGATGGCACTGCTGCAACTATTAAGGCCCCACCCCCATTTTACCAGGCCATTTAAAGGGAAGCGACCTTTCCAAGGTCACTTATCTCTCAAGGGGCAACAGTGATCCCCAAACCTCGGTCTTCGAAGCTTTTCACTCAGTCATGGGCGCGAACCTTAAGTGGAAACCTATAAAATTCACAATAGACTTAGGCAACGGATAGCCGTTTCCATGACTTCTGGGCACAGAGTGAGAAAATCACGATCCCTGCTCACCTACCCGGAGCAGATGAGATGACCCCAAATCCTGACTGCAGTCTCAACGATCAAGGAATATTCGAGACCTCAGAGCTCATCCACTAATCACCCATGTCCTCTCTCGGGGTCCCTGAGCGACCCCGCCCGTCACCCCCCACTGGGTCTCCGGGAAGGGGAGGAGGGCACGTGGAACACAGCCAACGTCAGCGCACCCTGGAGGCGTGGCCGGGGGCTGGGGGCGGGGCGAGGCTGGAGTCCGGCTCCCAACCTCCACCCAGCAGGCGGCTGCGTGGTGACTGCACCAAATATGGGCAGGGCGGAAGCGGCTGGCAGACGTCACGGCGCCGGGTGGGGCAGCACGGTGGGGCGGTGATGGGTAGCGCTGACGGCGCCTACGTGTCACCATGGAAACCAAACAGTAAATAGAGGATTCGAGAGCTCCTGGCGCAGCCTGACCTGGCGACCTGTCCTGAAGCAAAGGGCCCGACGCTGGGAAGGGCCAGAAGAAAGCTGGGCATGGCAGACTTGGGTGCTGACGGACTTGGGGCAGGGACGCTGGAGAAGCACACTCTCTGGGAGGTCCCAGCTCTTTCTCAACACAGGACCGACCCATCAGGGACTGGCCAGGAATACAAAAGAGCGCTTCTGCATTGAAAGCCTGTCTGTCCTTTCTGAAGGGCTGCCTTTGGTCTCCAAGGTTGGGGATATTAGTTCTGCTTTGTTTTTTCTTACTAGTGGCTAAGAATTCAGGCATCAGAGCCACAGTGCCTGGACCTTAAATTCAAGCTCCGCCATTCCGTTGGATGATCTTGAGCAGATCACAATCCTTCTGTGCCCCCAAACTATTTTGTCTATAAAAGAAGAAGAGCAGGTCTTGCCTGCTAGTGTTAGTTTAATGAATTAATATAGATGTGTAGATGTGTGTGTAACAGTGTCTAGCAGATTGTGAGCCAAAATTAGTGCTAGTTATTTCTTTTTTAGCCCTAAGCGGCACAACGGCAGCTTACCTAGTATTAGGCAGCTACTGAACTGTACTACTGATGTTTCTTTCATTTTTTAGTTTTAAAATAAAGTATTTCCTGCTGTAAACTTAATGCTAAAGTTTAGTAAAACATTTCACATGTTAACCGAAATGGGCTCTCAACAAATAAAAACATTGTTTGTCTTTGCACTGCTTCACAGTTTTAAATGTTAAACACAAAAACTCCAAATGGTATACAGAAGAACAGAACTGAAGTAACTGGACCTCAGTTGCTTTGCCTTTACAGTCACTGTGTGATCGTTACTTTAGATCTACGGTTCACACACAGAACTGTGTATGGCCAGAGTCAGAGACACCACACTCAGAATAATCACCAGTGATTCTGAACCATTACAGACTTTTAAAGTGAAGGTATATAGCAGAGCCCATGCCTGGGAACCAACCACTAGTGTAACTGGGAGTTACTTCCATGTAGGATACAATACTTTAAATGATAAGTAATCTTTGAAGTGAAACTTACATATACACTATGAAAATTCAACAGTAATCCCAGCAACTGTTCAGAACTTAAAACAAGATTTTTTTCAGGAAGAAGTATTTTGTCACTGACAATGTCTAGAATTTCCAGTTCAATGATGTTTTACAACTTTTAAACTCTCAGGTGTGACAAAGGGTCACAACAGCAGGTGGTGTGACCCCTTGTAGCTGACAGACCCTAGAGTGACCCCCAATAATTCCTGCCTCCTGGTGTCCATGCTGTGTTCCCTCCCCCTGAGTGCAGGTGAAACCCACAAGACTTACTTCTGAGCAATGGGACACAGCCAAGGTGATGGGATTTCACTTCTGTGATTATGTTGGGGGGTGTGTGTGTGTGTGTGTGTGTGTGTCCCCTTCCATCTTGCTAGCACACACTAGTGGATTCTCCTGGTAGCCTTGACCAAGCAAGCAGCCATGTTGAAGAAGCAGCCTGTAGGGCCTAAGGGTAGCCTCCAGCCAACAGCTAGCAAAAAGGCAAGCCCTTAGTTACACAATCCCAGGGAAATAAAGTCTGCCAACAACCAGGATGAGCTCAGAAGCAGACCCTTCCCCATTCACGCATCCAGGCAAGAACACAGCTTGACTGGCACCTTGATTGCAGCCTTGAGAGACCTTGAAGAGAGGACTGAGCTGAATCATGCCCAGACTCCGATCCCAAGAGACTGTGAAACAATAAATGTGTGTTGCTTGAAGCTGCTAAGTGTGTGGTAATTTGTTATACAGAACTACAACACTAATCCCTCCTCTTTGCCTGCTCCTGGGCGGGACTTCTTGGACCTGGTGCACTTGGTGTACCGCTTCAGCGCCGCCTACACTGCTCAGCCTTCCACCCTAAGTGACGAGCTGTGGGCCCCGTCGGTGTCTTTCCACACGCGTCACCAGATGTTGTCAGAGTTTCAGAGCTGGAAAGGGAGTTTTGAGATTTTTGAAACCCACTCCTGATTTGGTAGAGAAAACAGTCTCAGGTTAGAGTCTTACCCTAGGCCGCAAACGTACATAGTTAGGGACAGATTTTAACATTCTAGCAGAGCAGTAAAGCACTTTGAACTTTAAAGTTGCAAAGAGCTGATTTTTCAAATCTCAGATCTGCTATTTTTCCATTGTGTGAACTTGGTTAACTTATTTAACCTTTCCTGGGTCATTTTGTTACCTGTAAAATGAGGATCCTAATATCTGCCTCATGGGATCGTTGTGAGGGCTAAATGAGAGCATCCATTCAACAAAAATTGTTGCATGCCCATTATGTGCCAGGTGCAAGAGGAGAAATGGTCAGCAAAGAGACTATGGTCCCTAGTTTGGCACTGCCTGTGAAGTGGCACAGCCCAGCACAGAGCAAGCACATGTAAAATGTTAGCCATGATCAATGTTATATCCTAGAGTTCCAGGTTCCAACCTAACCACATACCTCCAGACAAGCTCTATAAATTCACATCATAGAACCTCTATCATGTAACTCCAACAGCCTGTATCCCCCTCCCTGAAATTCTACAGGCATCGGAAACTCGACCTGTCCAAACCAGAACTTAGCATCTTATCCCCCAAGCCTGCTCTTCTTCCTATAGTCCCAAAGTCATTGATGGAGCCACAAGCCTCTTTGTGTGTGTCAGGTCTGGTCAACCTGAGAGCTTGGACCCTCTCCTTCACCTCCCACATCCACTCAATCACCAAGTGCAGAGTTTTACCCGATAACCACCTCTTGTTCCCTCTACATTCCCCCCACCACTGCCTTGGTTGAGCCTACACACAACTGAACTAAATAAATACCAGGCTCTTCATGATCTGGCCACAGTTACCTCTTTTCGACCTATCCCCACCCCCCTCCACTTTGATGCTGCGGTACTGATGCAGATGAAATCAAATGTACCTATGGAATGCTCTTTAATTTACAGCTCCCATCCTCTCCTCCCCCAGCCCGGCATTTTACTGTCCCGCAAAACTGAGTGCATTGGTTTATGAGTCTGTGTCTTTGCATTGCTATCCCTCTGCCTCCTGGAATTCCTCCATCTCTCACTTGCTTATCTCCACTTTATCCTCATCTGCTTCTCTTTGGCCACCTTTGAAGCCCAGCTTGGAGGTCTCTTATTAGAGACTCTCCCAGGCAGAATTCATCACTTCCTCCTTCATGCAAAACTTGCACCTCGTGTTAATTTTCATCGTTACAGTGTATTATAACAAGTATGTTTATGTGACTTCCTCCCTCACTAAACCATGAACTCTTTGAGGACAGGGCTTTGTCTTCCCCACATCTGAATCTAGCACCTGATACATAGTAGGCACCAGAAACATTTTGTTGAATGAAATACCTAATAGCTAATACTTTTATAATACTTCTGTGTGTCTGGGCACTGTAATTAACACTCTATACACACTAACCTGTTCCGAGCTCACAATAATGCCAAGAGGTAGGTACGATTATTATCCCTTTACAGATGGGGAAACTGCAATTGCCCAAAATCAGGAGGCCAAGATCCCAAGCTGGTCTGTGCTCTGAGTCAGTCTGCTATACTGGATCCAATTCCTCAAATCCAGATTAACTAATAGTATTGTTTTGGTAGGTTTAGCTGTGATGACAGTTTCACGACTGATTAAAAAGACCGAACATGAATCATTGTTTCTGCAGACCTGACCACAAATTGCTCCCCAATGTAAATATGGCCGCAGCTGAGGCCTGTGCCATCCACCCTTTACGATGAAGGTGATGCCTTTTTCTCCACACCCTTGAACAGGCTCCTTTCCTATGGGTCTTCTTCCAATGGAAGCAATGGTCAAGCCCCTCCGGGTTCTTATCCTAATCAATTGATTGAACCACATCCAAGCACTATGTCAGTGTAAGCTGATACTATAAAAAAGCTTATTATTGAACAAGAGTAAATGGCCATTGGGCCAGGCAGCCTCCTCGGAACAGGGGCCAGAGCCTTTTCTGCTCTTTGGCCTCTTGGGCAGCTGAACAATGCTTCTTGGGGGGGGGGGGGAACAAGAACACAGGTTAGTTTAGTCCATGAGTGGGTGTGTGGAACCACTGAATTGAATTGCATTGCAACAAAGCTTCTGTGGCTTTTTCCTTTGTGCAAAGGAAGTGGAAATCTATCCAGCCAGCACCCTTCAGGGATTTTGAACTGACTCATTAGGAGTCGGTACACCTTATACCCACCTGCTTCTCTTCAGGTCTGGGCATATTCTTGGAAAGTGATGATTATGACATTAATGACATTGATATTGATCATGGTAGTGATAGCAGCTAACCCTTACTGTTCTATTCTAACGCACACTAAATTTTAAGTTGTACCATTTCACACACCAATTGCTAAGAATCAATGAATTCGAATGGATTAGTGTGACTCTCTGAAACTTTCATATCAATAAAAGTGACAAACACAGTTGTGTTCATTTTTTTGAAGATGACTATACCTACACTTACATACACCTCCATTCTTCGGTTGAAATTTCTTTAAAAAGGAAAAGAAAAAATAAATTAAATGTTGCAGATACGATATGGGCTGTGAAAAAACAAAGCAGGGTAACAGAATAAGAGTCATGGAGATTCTTTATGTATGTGCTGAAGCTGTTACTCTAGAGAGAATGGCTGGGGAAGCCCTCTTGGAAGGGATGCCCTTTGAGCTGCCTCCTGAGTGGTAGGAAGGAGCCAACTCCAGCAAAAGAGACCCGGGCAGAGGGACAGCAAGTGCAAAGGCCCTACAACAGCAGCTAGTGCACTGTGTGTCTGTCCGGAATGGGAGGAAGGCTGTGAGCAGAGTGCCTGTAGCGTAGGAGAGAAGGACAGGAGATGGAGTTGGAGAGGAGGCAGGAGTCGGCTCCTTAATGTGTATAGCCAAACGGCACAACACAGAGAGCTCCGACAGTCAGCATTCCAGTGATGCTTGTGTCTCCTTCACGTTTTGGGAAATTTGATTATTCTCTGTTTGGATGAAATCTCATATACAGTTAAAGATTGATTTTGTTGTTGTTGTTTAGATTTATTCGTATTTGAAAAACACTGAAACTTCAGATGGTTCCTTAGAGGAATGATCTGAAAACGCTTACTTTGCCTCAGTCTCTTCTTTGTCCATTAATTAAAGATAGCCTAGTTGATTTGCTTTTATTCACACATGGAAAGTTGCTATTGATACAAAATTACTGTTATTAAGACCAATTGTTAAATGCTGCCCTTTAATTTTGATAATTACCCAAGGAAGATGCAGAGATATGCAAAGATGATGTAGATGCTAAAATCCATTATTATGTAGAGATAAATATTTTGTTTCTTCTCTCTTTGTTCCATCTAAAATTAGTTTGGAGCTGGAAGCACCACAGCTATGCATTCACTTTGAGATTGAATTGGCAGAGGTGGCCCAGGGGAGGCAGTTAAGGGATTCCAGGAGCCAAGATGGAAATGGGGTATGTGTTTGAAGCCAGATATAATATCATAACTGGGCTTCATTCATAACAGGGCCTTGAATAGGAGAATTTAGAGACTATGTGAGGAATATATTTCTGTTTATGGAAATAATGCAGAATTTATGTATTTGTCCACCTGGCAGATATTTATTAATCCTGTACTTTGTGCCCGTCATCGAGACAAGGCTGGGGATCCAAAAGGGAGCTGAACTTGACCTTCTCCCTGTAAGGAATTGACCCTTTCTGATCCTTATTCCCATCCTCATATGTATCTCTCTCGTATCAGTGCTGAATGATAGAGCCCTGAGATAGCTGTTTTGTTGAAACCAGTATATGGCCATATCTTTTGGGTAGGGAGCAGAATCCTTCTCAAAAGGAAACTGATATTCTCAGGGTCCATCATCCATGGAACTTGTGGACTCGGGTATCAGGAAAGGAGGACTTGGAAGGAGTCCTTTAGCTGGAAAGAGGGAATCCTTTTCTCCTCTTAATCCCATGAGGATGGCTGGCAGGGATCTTGGTGGACTGTCCGCCTTGTGGGGGCCCCTGTAACAGGCCCCTGAGAAGCCTACGACAGAGCTTTCCTGTGCGTAGGTCCTCTCCCTGGACTTTAATGCGGTTCTGTTGGTGGAGCAGCCTGGTTTCAGCCAGGCTGCGGTTACCAGAGGAAGGGTCTGTGTCCAGGCCTAGGCCAGTGCTGTCACATGGGGAGCAATGGTCTCTCTTAATAGTCAGCATGGGGCTTACAGAGGTCACTGATCAGGTCCCCAGTAGTGGTTCAGTGTGCGTGCTAGAGATCTGGCCCCCCTTTCAACCATCTGGGAAGTTTTCCATGGGTTGTTATTACTGCACATGTAAAGGAGCCAGCTGGCTTCTTTACAGGGTAAACCACTTTGTTATTTCAGATCTGGGTGTTAGTTATAGTATAGCAGTTCTGTATTTAGTTTAGGTCCTAGTGAAAGGCTACAGAAAATTTACCCTCTGAACAGCAAACAGGGAGTCTAATGCCACTTTCATTATTGCCAGACAGGCAAAAATATGCAAGTGGTGTGTGATATATCAGTGCTGTTATGAGCCTAAAGCAAATTGCTTTTGAATGCCAATTATTCGAAAAGCAAGTAAGAACATCAATCTGAAAGGATTTGTCATTTTGTTTTATTTATTTATTATCCTTTTTAACCTCACCCAAAGACATTTTTTCCATTGCTTCTTAGAGAGAGGAAAGGAGGAAGAGAAGCATCGATTGGTTGCCTCCTAGTGCATAACTGGACCAGGAACTGAACCCGCAACCTTTCGGTTATGGGACAACGCCCCAATCAACTGAGCCACACTGACCAGGGCGGAATTGTCATTTTAAATTACAACTTTCAGTTTGACTAAGCATGACACCCCATAACCGCCCAGTGATTTTCATTATCACCAAAGCATTAGAAGGCTGGCACTGAAGCAGCTCTTTGGCTAGCATGTGTGCAGACGTGGTCTCTGGGCTCCACCCTGATGTCTGCATGCCGCCTGAGCACTGGGCAGCGAGGGCACCACCTGCTTTCCTGGTGGTTTGCACTCATGCGTGTTAAGTGCCCCACTGCCAGCAGTGTCCCAGGCAAAGGTCATGCTCTTCTTTAAGATGATAAAGTTTCTACATTAAAGCTTATTCAGAGTCTTGTTGACTTCTGATTGAGCTATTATGTAACTTTTTATTTACCAAATGATCAACCATTATTTGTACAGTTTGAGATCGCTTTGAAATTCTCAGAGCCAATTTTTCTCCCCTCCACTACCCCTGCTTCCCTGTGTAAACTCAAGATCAGGCACATGATGTTAAAGATTTTTTTTAAAGTACAATGTACTTCTTACTAAGAGATAGGACAATAATCTTCCTTTCTTTCTGAAAATAAAAATAATTCCACTAAATGTATGTATGGTAGAACTAATGACTGAAAAGGTTGTTATTTTTTTCTTCCCTAACCAAGTGAAAACCTTTTTAACCAAAAATTAAGAGCCAGTCCTGGCCCTAGCTGGTGTAGCTCAGTGGATTGAGTGCAGGCCTGCGAACAAAAAGATCACAGTTCAATTCCCAGTCAGGGCACATGCCTGGGTTGCAGGCCAGTTCCCAGCAGGGGATGCACGAGAGGCAACCACACATTGATGTTTCTCTCCCTCTCTCCTCCCCTTCCCCTCTAAAGATAAATAAATAAAATCTTTAAAAAAAAGTAATGAATATTTCAGTTAAAAAAAACAGTTGAAGTCATTTGTGCAAAGCTTAATTCTATTTGCTAAAAGGATTACTTTAAGATCAAGACAATTAAATTTAATATTAGCACAACTGGATTTAAATATTCACCCCCTTTGACTTTCAAAATAGAAAAAGAAGGAGGAAGACATGTTCCCACAGAAGCTACTCAGATGCCCACCCTCAGAACTGTAAGTAGAGAATCTTAGGAATGCATGTGAAGACTTGTATTTATAAACTTTTCCAGCATCAGCTCTAGAGTTTCCTTCTCTTCTTTGATAAGGGATCGAACAAAAGGGTGTGTCCCGCTCCAAGAGCTACACTTCCTGACAAACTGGTCTCGAAAACCTTTCAGAATCTCACCAAACTTCCCGAATGAGAAGAGCACAAGGCTGGTCGCATTCAACTTAAATGCTTTTATTGACAATGTCTTTGAACAATAAGCAAACAATGCTTAAATTTTTCATTCAAATTCACTTTCCACATGTCGAAAGACCTCAAGGTAGAAAAAAATAAAATAAAAATATAAATATCTGAGAATCCATCTTAATAAATAAATTAAAAACACAATAAAACGTTTTCATGGAAAACTGTTAATGTCAGAACAATCATTCCACCTCAACAATGCATGATCAGTAACATGACAATGAACATTGATGCTGAAGAAAACTACAGTACATGGATATAGCTATTTATTTCTATCTACTAGAAAATAAATTTGTATCTTTTCTTAGTTTAATATTGGCCATTGCTAATCAGAACACACTATTGCCAGGAACACAGTAGTTATTGTGAAAATCAGCTGCACTAGATACAATTTGAAAATATCCAGCACCAGGTTAATTCCAATAACAAACCCAATAGATTAGTTAATGCTATGAGAAGACTAAAGAGAAAGAGAAAAGAGACGCAGACCCAGGCCTGGCTCAACATGCTACTAACTACCAGCTCTCAGATGTGTCACGGGGAACAATACACACTCCATGCGTTTTGCTACATCTCTGGAAGAGGTAAAGACTTGAGTCCATACGTGGATGCTTTCAAGTCCTTTGAGGCCCACAGCCTGGTGTGTTTCACGCACAGATAACATCCTCCCTAGGTCTACAGGAACCCTGGAGGGAAGATGTGTTCTCTCCTCTCTGTAATGCACCAGCTCAGGGCAGTGGCACTGGTGTGTGCCTGCTGCCTCCCCTCCCTGCCTGCTCACAGGGCCAGCAGCGTGGGTGAGCTGAGCGAGTCAGAGGAGGGCTCGTTGCTGCTACTGCCCTTGCGGTGGGCAGCCGCACAGCTGGGAAAGGAGTCAGCCTCCGGGTAGGTGAAGACAAAGGAAGACGTGTAAGTAGTGCAGCTGGGAGTGCAGGTGACCACCGGAGTGCTTAGGGGCTCCAGCTCTGTGGTCATGGGCGCCATCCCCAGGGAGCCACCGTGCAGGGGCTCCCAGTCTGCTGGATAGAAGGAACCGGACAGGTCCATGTCTGGCACAGAGCGCGCGGTCTCAGAGCCGCTGGGCCTGGCCGAAGCCGGGAACAGGAAGTCATCAAAGGGCTCAGCCTTCAGCTCCATGTTGCTCACATTTTTGATGGGCTCCACTGTGGGCTTGGGCTCAGGGTCATTGAGGAGGGGCAAGGCGAAGGCCTCCTCGGACTCGGGGGTGGCAGCCTCAGGCAGGCCTCCACTCAGATCAAGGGAAGCCACAGACATCTCTTCTGGGAAGCCCAGGTCATCGGGGATCTTGCAGGCAGGTCGGTGAGCTGCCAGGATGAACTCTAGTTTTTCCTTCTCCTTCAGCAGGTTGGCAATCTCAGTCTGCAAAGCAGACTTCTCGTCTTCTAGTTGGTCTGTCTCCTGTGCACGGAGAGATAAAACAAAGCATAAGACACAGCCTTGCTCAAGGACACTGTGCTCCCTTACGCCCCATCTCCAACTTTGCCTTTAAGTTTTAAACAGGAGTGACCCACACAATCTACCCACCGCTTGGAGTGTGTCGGTCAGCTCCCTCCTCCGATTTCGGCATTTGGCTGCAGCCATCTTATTCCTTTCCCTTCGGATTCTCCTTTTCTCTTCTTCTTCTGGGGACAACTGCAAGAAGAAAGACCAACAGTCAGGACCAGTGTCTGCCACCAGCTCCACTCCCTCGCCCCAGTGAAACTGGCTGCTGCAGCTTCCCAGCTTCCTGGCACCCTGTCTGTGAAGCCATTTCTATCTAACCTGCATTTGCAGGCTGGGTGTGACTTGAATTTCAAATAAGAGGCTCAGCAAGACAATGAACAGCCCAGTGAGATAGGACCTCTTAGGGAAGAAACTATTAGCTTGGGGTGGGACAATCGGAGTGGAAAGGGCTTAGAGCCAGACTTCCCCCGTTCAGGATGGGCAGTCAGTTCCATCAGTGACCTCACCCTACCCACTGTGTCTCTGTCTACACCGCTGCTGACACCCCCACCCCCGCCCAGCACACGGGGTGCTGAACAGCTCACCTGTTCCACCTTGCCCCTCCTGCCAATGCTCTGAGCTCTGCTTCCTGTCATGGTCTTCATGACTCCCGCCCTGGAGTAAGCCCCAGCCGAGGGGGTGGGGACTCCGTAGGGGTGGGGGGCTCTGGTCTGGGATGGAGCCACGGAGGAGACCAGGGCGGGCTGCACGAGCCACTGCAGGTCCGGACTGGTGGAGATAGCAGTCACAGTTGGGATGAAGTTGGCACTGGAGACGGCCAGATCCGTGCAAAAGTCCTAGAACGAAAAAGAAAGGGGAAGTTGACGTGAGCGAGCAGATTCGGGATACAGGTGAGGTGAGCGGGGCTCCCAGTGCCGCATGCAGCAGGGAGGGGAGGAGAAACGGTCCTGCCAGGGCCTGCTTGTGTCTTTTTATATTCTCCTTTTTATATTCTCGGATGAAAGGTCTCCCTCTTTCCGCCAAGAATTCTGCCGCGCGGTGCCTTTCTCCTCCATCCCGCCGCTGCGTTCCCGTTATCCCTTTAGCATCACTTGCTTGAAAGGGGGTTTGTTATAAATATCCCTGACGTCTGCGCTGACGCAGGCGCCGCTCCGGAGTCTCCTGAATGAACTCGCTTTTTATCAATGAAACTGCCTTACACACCCGCTTGCTTCGTCTTCCTCCCCCCCGCCCCTGCTCCAGGCTGCCAGCGGAGGGGGGATTGCCCCTTTTTGCCACCTCCCTGGAAGAGCCAGTGCCTCCTTAACGAGTCTTTGCTGGGGTCACTTTTGCCGCAGCTAGTGCCAGAGACCAGTCAGAGAGCGCGGGCCGAGGGTAGCTCAAAAGCAGCCCGCTGCGGGAAAAGAGAGCCAACTCTTACTCTGCCCGGCGCCTGTGCGCTTCCAACAAGCTCAGGCTCCCGGAACGGGGCTGCTCCGGCCGCGGCCGCCTCCGGCCCCCCCACCGAAAAGGGGTACCTGACCGGTGTCCCTGAGCGTCCCATCCGGGGCTCCCCCCCTCCCGGTGACCCCGAGTCCCCGTCCCCGCGGCGGCGCGCAGCCAGCCTTACCTGCGCATTGACAGGAGAGCCCATGCTGGAGAAGGAGTCGGCCGGTGAGTGGTAGTAGGAAAGACTGTCCCCGGCCGGGGAGGCGCTACTACAGCGGGAGGAGGATGCTTCGTAGTCGGCGTTGAAGCTTGAGAACATCATGGTCGCAGTTAGTCCAAGCCGGGGAGCGAGGCTGAGGGGCAGAGGCAGGTAGGAGCTGAGGGGCAGAGCTGGGTAGAAGCGCGGTCACTGCGTTTTCGCTGCGCCGCTGGTGCCGGCTCTGTCTCTGCTCCTCGGCTGCTCGCTGCAGATGCGGTTGGAGTACGAGCAGCGGCAGCCACCGTTTTTATCAGCAGTCATGAATGAGTCAATGACGTCACAGCGCAACCATTGCAGGCTGGAGGGGTGGCGCCAGAGCCCGGAGACCTCTGCTGCCTCCTGGCCGCCTCTGCCGCCCTCGCAGCTCCCGAGCGGGCCCCCAGTCTTGTTGCGTTTCCTTATACTGTAAACGCCTAGAAATCTGGGCCTTAGGGGTCCCCTGGACCCCCTAGAATTAGGGACAGCGAGGACGGCTCCCCCCACAGGGCCGCAGGGACCGCCGTGGAAACCTGCTGACGCAGATGTCCTAATATGGACATCCTGTGAAGAGGGAGGAGGAATTGACGGGAACTGCTAGCCTGCAGCAGCCAACAACTAGGGTGCAGCGCGGGGGGAGGAGGGGCTGCGACCGGGGGAGGGGAGGCGGGAAAGGCTCAGAACGCGAGCGAACATTCGCACCTGGGTCAATGCGGACCCTTGTTCCCGCGGTGGGGGATGGGGTGGGGATGCCTTTTTACCAGAATTTCGTAGCCAAGGAGCTGTTCTGAGTGTAGGAAAAAGGTGTAGGAGAAACAAGTATAAAGCCTTCAGGGCTTAAACCTCGGCCGGCGAAAAGAGTGTGCCTCCACCCCCATTCTCAAATTTTGTGCAGGCTGTGGAGCAACCCTCACCCCTTCGCCTCAAGCCCCCGGGCTTGAGCAACACCAGGACTGTTACTGAGTTTGGAAGCAAAAGGTCGAGAGATCCAAAATAAGAGGATACCTGACCTTCTCCGATGCTAGGTATTTTAATTTTACTTTTTTGTTTTTAGGGGAAAAGGCGCCCCCCCACCTTCAGTCATATAAGTTTATGTATATTGGTGTTACTGTCAAATCCTCGAGACACTAGCCAATAAACATTGTGCAGAACCTCCATGGCAAGGATGTCTGAAAAGTGTTAAATTCCCCGGTTCGGGGGCCCCGGGCGTGGGGTGGGGATGAGGGTGTTATGTGGACAAAGTCGTCAGTTCGGGGTACGGAGTGGAGTGAGCTGTTGGGGGAGCGCAAGTCTGAGTGGGGAAAGTGGGGGTGATTCGGTCCCCCAGGAAGCTGGGCTTACAGGGAGCCCGCAGCGAGTGATTTTCCAGCGGGGACTAGGAAGGGGGAGGACTGGGGCCGCTGAAATGACCGTGACCAGCAGCGCCCAGGCAGGAGATCTTAGCAACTGGGACTTGGTGCGCGGCTCGGTGGCCGGGAAAACAGAGCTTTGGAGAGGCAAGGTGCTCGGGAGAGCGCTGCGCCCCCAGACGCCCCCAGCCTCCTGCTCCGCTGCAAAGGACAGCCAGGGTCACATTGCCCTGGCTCGGTCCCAGCGCAGGCCACCTTCGGGGAGTGAAGCCGCAGGTACCCGCAGAATCCTTCCGGCCCCCCGGCCGGGAGGTGGGGATCACGGCGGGCCTTTGAAGAGGGACCAGAAGGGATTAGGGTAGAGGGAGGATCCTGCGGGACGCAATGGGAGTGGGACCGCCGACCTGCCTCCCGCCGCCGCACCCCGGAGCCAGGCTATCCTGCTATAGATAGTAACAGGGAAGCGGCTGTTTACAGCAACACTGCGCCGCCAGGGCCGTCTCCAGGCGACGCCGCGCGACGGGGCGCGCCGTCGGCCTGGCTAGGCCACCCTCCCTCCTCGCTCCCCAGGGACCTCGGCCTCCCAGGCCCCGCTGCGGCCACTCCTGCCGCCTGACATCATCCGCTGGGTCCCGGGGCTGAGCGCGGCTCGCGCGCGGCTGTGCGCTAACCTCCATTCTTAGAGATGCGAGCCCCGCGGGAGCAGGGAGGGCAGGGAGGCGGGGATTCGTGGAACTGGGCCACTTGCTATTTTTGCATTCCCAGTCACAGGCAGAGGTGAAAACAGAATTTCATCATTGTATGTCACTGGTTTGTGTTGGTGGGAATTTAGGCGTTTCTTTTCGCACTTAAAAAAGGGGAGAGAAAAAGAAAAACATAATATACAAACCCAGACTTCTTGGAGCTGCTCTGAATCCTAAAGCAAACCTGCAGCCTTCGGTTCTTCTAATTCTATCACCTGTCAGGCTACTTCACTATCTTTGATTATTTAATTTTTTAAAAAAAGGTTATGAAGGCAAATCCATCTCTCTCCTAATTAGCTTTGGACAAAGTAGGTCAAGCTTTGAATTCCTGGGTCTGGCCTTGCCCTCTATTCATTTCATAACTGGATCGCAGGCCTCTTAGAGAGAAAACCTAGAGTGATTTCATTTACTTCCCCTCCAGAGTCTTGAATCGGCTCAGGCCAACACCTAAAGGATGTGTCAAAATTTTATATCCAGGATTTACCTCATGTGTGACTTATCCTGTCTATGCCAATAAAAAAAGGAAAAGTGTCTTTGGACAAATATGTCTCCTCTGGGTAGCTTAGCTCGTTCCTTCTTGGCACTGTTACGACCAGAGAATTGCAAACAACAAATTCATCCTCTGAAAAGGACCATGAATTCATTCATTCTTCTATTCATTGCACAAACAACTATTGAGAGCCTATGGTGGGACAGTGTGCTGGGGGCTGGCAGTTGCCAAAATGAGCAAAGTGAATCTGTTCTTACTCTCAGAGAGATTCCAGGCTCCTGGAGAAGACCAGCAAATCAATAGAAAATTGCAGAGCAGCAAAGTTAAGCTCGTGGTGCCATGGAGCGCAGAAGAGGGTGTGGAGACAGGTATCAGAGTGAGTGAGTGACCGCCACACACAGATGGATCCATTGTCCTCTGGGAAACAACATGATGAAGATAGAAATGCCAGAGCATCTAGGGACGGAAGTGCTTAACCCCAAGCAGTCCTATCAGACGATACAATCTCAAGCTCCCTCTCCTGCCCCACTCACTCAGCCTACTCATGCTATCCCATTGCAGGATGGCAAAGTCACATTTTTAATACGAAGCTCACATGATGTAGCCTTGAAGTAAGGAGAAATCAGAGCCAACTCATGAAATTCTCTTTGCCATTTGCCAAGGTCAGGTTGACTTTGAGAAAGACGCGTGTGTGCCTTCATGAGCACCGTGCTGCCTTCCAACATGGCAGGGTTTCCGTGCTCTGGACAAGCCTGAGCATATAAAACCAAAACTGACATAGTTTGCGGTTGTCTGTGTGCCGAGTTCCTCCTATTTAAGGATCCAAAAGTGACAAGGAGGGTAGAATCCCACATCTGATTTTAACCCAGGTTGAAATCAAATTCGTTTCTCCATAGCAGTTGCTGCTTATCAGATAGAGACTTTCGCACCTTTGCACTTCTCTGGCGTCTCAACTCAGAGGCCCGACCCGCACTGAACATTTGTCCGATAACTCTGGAAGTCCGAGCACATCGTTCAGCCCAGTGTTGTTGCAACATTAAGTGAAAGGCTGCTGTCTGTGCCGCCTACGTAAATGCTGCCACACACAACCCACCATCAGCATGCAGAAGTAGTTATTTATTTGGGGAAGTGTGGTCTAGTGGTGGAGGGCTGTGGTCAGAGCACGGGACCGGAAGTCAGGAAGGTGCCTGCAGCAAAACCAACTCCCTCCGGGACTTAGGAGGGTCACTTCTTAGACTTGTTTAGCATGTACATGCTTTGGGCCTTTGTCTTTTTCATGTACTGATATTCACTTAGCACCTAGCAGGGTGCCTGGCCCAAAGTCGTGTTCAGTAAATATCTCTTGAATGGATGAATGCCCTCATCCAAGCAAGACAAATGTATATTATTGGCCTTTATGTATACTTAGAGATCAAATAGATAATATTCTTTAAATCTTTGGAAAGGCTGAACAAGCTGAGTCTGTCACTCTTGAGTATGAAGAGGCAAAAATTGGAAGAAAAAAAAGGAAATTAGCAAGCTGTTAGGGCTATTTTCAGCTGGTACAACTTCTGCGTGTAAAGAACACCCCAGTGGTTCATGACAGAACATCAGACTTGCCCTTGTTTAGTGAACCCCATAAATAAATGCCACATTGTCTGCAAAGACAATGACTATGTTACCACCACCCTCTAATTTATTCATTCTAAATGTCTGGACCCAAGGAGGAGAAGCATCCTGCAATTCCTGCAGGACTCACACACACGTGAGCCCAATTAAGGGTCTTGGAGGTCAAGGTTACTCACCCTGTAGCTCAGACAGCAAGCAAAAAGGCTGCCCCTGTTTTAGAAGAGTGGAGACACAGGATTAGCACCACCATCACCACACACAACCCCCACTGCCACCACCACCACTAATTAGCACAAGGGATTTAGCCTCTGAGAAAAACTGTTTTCCTTCTGAACAACTCTTGGCTTTTTGACAAGATATGATGATTCAATGGAATCCCCGTCCTGCTGCTAATGCCAGCATTTAAACAAAGCTCTGTGTGGTCCCTGGGACACACACCAGTTGGAGCTGATAAAACTGGGGAGCAGCTACGGTGTCTAAGAAGGACACATTTCAGCCCAAACTAGCGGCATCTTTCACCACAGCCAGCAGCATGGGACCCTCATTCTCTCAGTCCTGCCGAACTGTGCTGCAGAAACAAAAGCTCTCCATGGGCAAAGTCTTCTCCAGGCTGCCAGCAGCACGGATGTCCTGGGCTGAACTTCTGCAGCCCTGGTGGACTGGGCTGCTGAAATTCCTAAAGAACCCTATCTACGTCATTAAACCTATGGGACTACAGCACACCCTACCTAGAAAAGTCAACTGCAGGCCTCCCATCCCGATGAGAAAATTTCACGATCATCAAGGGTGGGGCCGGGGGTGGGGAGCGAATGGCTGACGCGGGCTGGCTCTTGACGTGCTCCAGGGCGGCAAGACTTCTCAAGCATAGTTTACACCGGTTTATCCACCACCTTACTCAACCAGAAAGATCTTTAAAAGAGACATTAATAATTGTAATACAAAAAAAAAAAAAAAAGATCCCCTTTCCTAAACAAGAAAATCCTGACCAGTCTGTAGGAATTCAGAGTTAGGCTGCCTTCTGATCTACAGATCATAGAGTCACCCTGAGACGTGAACACTCTTTGTATTAGTTTACTACTGATTGTGTTTCACAAGAAAACTTCCAGGTTAATTCCCAGCTGAGGGCTGATTTTCTCCACTGATGTTTTACCTAGAGGGTCATTGAGTTACAAATCACTTGTGAAAATCCCCAAAATGACTCTGCTGAAGAATTCTACCCTCAGACTTGGGCCCACCCAAGACTGTGAGGTAATCAGTTAATATAGGGACCAATCATACATTGAAAGTCTACTCTCCCGCCCCATGGGGCTCTGCATTAAACCCCAACACTGAACACTAAATCACAAATTCCTCCAAACCTGTTTAGCGGCTAACCTACAGAACTGCACTTAGAAAAAAAATCTTTATGTCTTGCAGAGTCTACCCAGCCTGGCTGACCAGGGCCCAGGCACCCAAACCACTGTCTCACTCACCCCACTCCCGCCATGCGGGCCCTCTGTCTCTTCCTCAAATACGCCAAGTTGTCCCTGCAGCTAGGCCCTTGCACACACTGTTTCCTTTTCTCCCGGATATTGGCATGTTGACTCTTCCTCATGGTCAATATCTACTCGAATATCACCTTCTCTCTGAAGCCTGTGCTATCCTCTGCCCGATGTTGCATCCCTCCTCCTTGCCCCTCAGTCACTTTCTGTCACCCTGCCTGCTCTTATTTTCTATCTAGTACTTGTCACTATGTTACCCTGTTTGTTTATTTAGGTACTTTTTATTACCTGTCTTCCTGAACTAAGCCATAAGCTCCACAAAAGCAGGGATCTTATCTGTCTTTTTCAGTAGGTATCTATCCTCAGTGCCCAGCTTCTGGACATTGTCACTGAATGTCCAGAATATTTGTGGAATGAATAATCATTAAACAGAATGCTCATCAGCTATTGTCCATGTGGGTGAGAAGGCATCATGGATCCCCTTTTTGGATAAAAGGGCTTGATGGGTAACTTCTTACCTGTAACCTCCTTAGGTAAGGAGAACCAAAATCCTTAATCAGTACCTTTTTTAAAAAAAATCATGCATAATAATTTATTTTTTAAGATTTTATTTATTTTATTTTTAGACAGAGGGGAAGAGAGAGAAAAAGAGAGGGAGAGAAACATCAGTGTGTGGTTGCCTCTTGTGTGCCCCTCACTGGAAACCTGGCCTGCAAACCAGGCATGTGCCCTGACCAGGAATCAACCCAGCGACCCTGTGGTTCACAGGCCGGCACTCAAACCACTAAGCCATACCAGCCAAGGCCATGCATAATAATTTAGATGCTTATAAACCCAAGGGGTGCACCCAATCTTAGTCCTGCCTCGACCCATCATATCTGCTGTCTAAATGCTTCCACTACATGCTACCCAAGAGTATATGGGTGCTGTAGTTTTATTTATTTGTATTGATTGATTCTACAGAAGGAAAGGAAGGGAGAGAGAGTATGAGAGAAAGAGACATCAATTTGTTGTTCCACTTATTTTATGTATTCGTTGGTTGACTCTTCTATGTGCCCTGACTGGGGATTGAACCTGCAACCTTGGTGTCTGGGGACAACACCCTAACCAAATGAGCTACCTGGTCAGGACCATGGGTGCTGTAGTTTTAAATCCACAACCACCCTGACCAGAAACAGTGATCAGCACAACAACAATCTTCATCTGGAATGGTTATATCCCAGGTCCTTTCTTTTCCACAAACTCAGTCTGATTCTAAAAGCAACTTTTTATAAAATATTTGGGCATAAAAGTAAAAACCTAACCAATTTTTTAGTTTAAAAGTGCTGTGCTCTGGCTGGTGTAGCTCAGTGGATTGAGTGCCGGCCTGTAAACCGAAAGGTTGCTGGTTTGATTCCCAGCTAGCGCATGTGCCCAGGTTTCGGGCCAGGTCCCCAGTTGGGGGTGTGCGAGAGGCAACCAATCTATGTTTTGCACATCGATGTTTCTCTCCCTCTCTTTCCCCCTTCCTTCTCTCTCTAAAAATAAATAAATAAAATCTGTTTTTTTTTTAAGTGCTACAAATAGGGCCGTAATAAAATTTTCATGACCCCAATCCTAAAATGAATATGGTACTCTCCCAAGCAGTTCACAATAGTAAGTTGTAAAATAAATATTTATTTAAATAAATAAAACTTATAAGTACGGTGAAATAATGCCAGGATGTAAGTTCCATGAGGGAGAGAAAAATTGCTGTTTCCCCAGTGCCCGAAACAGGGCCTGGCATGATAGCAAGCACTCACTAAAGAGAATGATGGATACAGCTTTTCTAATTTTTCCTTGAGTGCTTCCTCGAATAACCCATCCCCTCCCCAACATGTGCTTACTGGCTTCTTGGGCACACCTGCCATGATTGGTCACATGGCTGGAGCCAGCTTGGCATTTGTTGATTGTTTCACTTGCACAAGACAGAGGACTGGGGTATCACAAGATTATCTGAGGCCTGGATACAGTGCCCACACTAGCCCCATGTGGGCCAAGCTGATTGAAGTTTTAAACAGAGCATGGCATGAGCTGCTGCCTGGTCAGACTGCTTAGCACCGAGGGAGGGGATCAGCCTACAGGATTCTTCATTTGAATCATTTGGCAGAACCATTCATTTCCTTTCTCCAGGTAATCATTTGGCTTGGAATAAAGCATGGGTTACCTGCCCAGAGATTGCCTATGGATGAAGAATCTGCTTTCCCCTAGTCTCTGTTGGCCATGAGTAGGAAACTTCGCAGTAGGTAGAGATTTGGGACTTCATTTGCTACTGGTACTTTGCCATCCAAGTCAGGTTTATTTGAACCTGGGGCTTCATCCAGCTGGTGTCTGTCTGAGCTTGGAACTTGGAAAAGAGTAAAGCAAGAGGTTGTGAAATAGGCTGGGGAAATAGAGAAAAGCCGATGATCTCCAACTAGCTCTCCACTCATTGGCCTGCCAAAAGAACGAGATCACCAATTGACAGCTCCAAGCCGCAGTGAGTATTTCTATACTTCCTACCCATTTCTAGCCCGTATGGTAAAGTGCATAAAGAATAACAATGGAGAAAACTAAAGAGTTTCAAATTAAGTGATTTTAGATTGTATGCTTGGATAAGAGCAGCCCTCAGGTGTTTAAATCCCACATGTGGTGTGAGATTAATTTTGTTGTATTCTTATCAGATATCTCTATCCTGCTTTCATTTTTCCATTGGTTTCAGAATTCCCTCCAGGAAAGAAGGAGGTTTCACATACTTCAAATTATTATTATTTTACTTAAGAGCCAGAAAAAACAATTGCCTGCATGTACTGGGATATGGCCTCTACACAGTTAATTCTGTCTTAAATTATACAATCAATTACTTAATTCATTTGTTTCTTCAGTCAGTGCCTTTGTTGAGCAGCTAGTAATATGCTGAGCAGGTCATTACAATGGAGGGATATGCTGTGAGTGGCTGTGTTGCTCCATTGTATTGAGAGGAAGGAGGTGACATTTGTCAAGAGAATTCAAGGACAAGAAGGAACCCACTGTGGAAGGACAGAGAGCAAAGCATTGAGCAGAAGAAATGCTTCCCAATGTAAAGTTAAGTACCAAGAAGCATAACTTGATCCCCCGGCTGAACCCAGAAACCCTTCTTTCTGTGTAAGGCGCACCTCGAGCTCCAGCGTCTAAGCTCCAACGAACTGCCCCTCACTCCTCCAGGCTATAAACACCTACTTAGCGATCAGCGCAACCAAACTTGGCAACGTCCCAGCTCTTCCCAGTTTAGTTTCTTTCTTGGCTGTCATGGGATAACCACCCATATAGATCTTTCTTCTAGATGACTCCACACTAAAATGGATGGTTAATAAAATCTCTCTCAATAGCTTAAGAGTTTTAAATGAAAACACTGACAAAGAGTGATGTAAATTGCCCTAAAGCAGACTTTGAGATCTTCCAGGGCCCTTTTCAAAGGAATTTGAAAACAGGCGCATTCCATCTTGCCTTTTGTTACAGAGCTATAGACAATAAACAGGGTTCAGCTTAGAATCCGTGCTGTAAAACAACAGAATGTGGAACAAACAAAGCTTTCTCACCCAGGGGAACACTCCCCTGGAGTCTGCTGATACTTATTCAGGGTTCCAGAAAGTATACTTCAGAAGTTTATGGGGGACTAAACTCTCCAAGGGCTCGTCTGTTTCTTGAATTCTTTGTTATTTGGATTGTACTGGAGACTACTCCACAAGCCATTTTTAGAATCCGCCCATCTTCGGTTCCCATAAATATTATGTCTACACAGAACTATGTGAATTATTTCATAGCTGGAATATGAACCAGGCTGTGAAAACTTGCTAATGGGAGTGACATAAGAACATTAAAACTGGAACGAGAGAAAATGCAGCAGCAAAGGGAAGATGTACGTGTGTGTGGTGGAAAAGAGGAGAGCTCAGCCCTCAGAAATTGATTATTCAGCCTCATGCTTGATTATTTAAATCCAGCAGCAAATGTATGCTGACACATTCCTGGGGGCACAAAGGTGACTTTTATTACAGAAAGCAAAAGAAGCCTAGTTCAGTTCTCAGAGGCCATTCTTATCCTATTTGGCACTAATTGTTCCAAGAAATGAAGACCAAGGGAGCTGAGGCAGTGACTGTCAACTGTCAGTAATTCCTGGGAAGGAATGAACTGGGGGCTGCTGCCACCATGCGTTCTGGGGCTGAGGGCTAAACTCAGCCTGGTGGCGCAGGCGCACTTGTGGTACAGAGACTGTCTCCCACCTTTGGCCGTCCCAGCCTCCACAGCATTTGTGAAAGGGCATTGTAATAAGGGAAGCAAGAATTCAATAGAAGTTCCTAGTATTGTACATATGTTCTCTGCTCCCATCTCTCTTCTCAGTGAAGCCTAGCCTTATCCAGACCTCAAACTTAAAATGTCACATCCTCATAGAGGACTTTTCTGAGCACCCAGGTGGAGTTAGGAAGCTGCTAGAAGCCTTCCCTCCACCCTAGCTTTGCACTGAGAGCACATACACCCACCATTTGTAATAGTATATACTTATTTAGAAAACAATTGGGCTAGTATCCGAAAGATAAGTTCCACAAGGATAGGGGTCTTTGTTTTGTTCATTGGCCATTGGTGGACCACCATTGGTCTAGGCAGACTACCTAGAGAAGGCCTGATATTAGTAGCTGTGACTTGTTGATTGAATTTGTTTGGTGTCCATCTCTCCACTCCAGGAAGGCAGAAACCTTGCCCACTTCACTCATCATTGATCTTCTAGCTCCTAACGTAGTATCTGGTCATATACTATCTGCTCAAAAATATTTCTTGAATGAATGGAAATACAACAGCTACTATTTATTGAGTGTTGGCTCAAGGATTATGCTGAGTGCTTTATAGATAGTGTTATATTATTTAATATTCAGCAAAATTCAATGATATAGGTAGAATATTATGCCATTGTGGTTGAATAGGTTCAATAATTTAAAAAAAATAATAATCCTATCATTCTCTAGTCTACAGTGGATAACTGGGCTAAATTTTCTTCCCAGTGTAGTAGGTAGTGCCCTGGTGACCAGCCCCAAATAAATGAGTGAATTTACTTACCTAGGTTTCTACTGGAGAGAGACTGATGAGAGAAAAACACAGTCTCATGGGTCTTAATTATGTTTAAATTGCCTAGAATTAAATTATAGCCTCAGTTTCTATTTACATTGGACTCTGGAGGGCAAGAAATATATATGTGATAGATAGATAGACAGACAGACAGACTGACAGACGGATGGATGGCATGGACAGGCGGATAGATAGACATTGTGCTCGTTGCGTTGGGTTTACATGCAACCACTAAACATGTGGAGCGTTTCCACTTCTATCAGAGAAAACTGAAAGCAGGAAAATATGGGTCAAATCGTGCCCAAGATGCTGGTTAAACTGGCTCTGCCAGTGTCTCCTGCACCTGCCTGGGGCACCAGTGTGAAGGCAAGGTTGTTCCCTCCTCTGGGAACCTTTCGGCCCATCTGGTCCGGCTGAGCCAGGCATAGAGCAGTCAATCATCTACCCCACTTCCCCGGGTCGAACTGGGAGTGCGTGGATGGGTCGGGCAGGGTCCAAGCAAGGGTGAGAAACAAGCTGATTTGCCCCGCAGTGGAAGCAGTTCCAAGGGAATTACTCCAAGTATTGTGTTCCCACTGTCAGAAACCCATCCTGGTGAAATTACATGACTTACTTTTACCAAATAAATTGACCTAAAGATGCTTAGTTCAACAAGTGGTCAGTTTGATTAGGGAACTTAAACAATCCTTGAGTGAGAGTTGGACCCCTCCTTGATTTCTCTAGGTGCTCTTCCCCACTGTCAGCACTACCCCATGGAGAAGGAAGGAGGAAGGGAACTGTCAAAGGGAGATAGGGAAAATAAAGGCAAAGCAGGGCGTTTCTATAGAGCCACAGATATTCAATTTTAAAAGCCTGTCCTTTAGTCTTAGATTACATCCTCTTGACTTTTTAAAACTGTCTTCTCATTTATAAAATGACGGTGATAATACATGGTAGTTGTTGTCATTTCGTAAAATTAAAAGTTGGCAACCTGTATTAGTTTGCTCAACCACTTTTTAAAAACTTGGCTGGTCCCCAAAATCCATCAGTGTGGGAACCCTGGATTAGTGTGCATAGTGTCCTTGGAGGCTGTGAGTGAGGAAGGAGAAGAGTCTCCCCTCTCATGTGGGTGTGGAGCTACAGGTCTGCTGGGCGGCCTCTCAACATCCACCCTCAGCAACGGGCGCAACTGGGAGGGCTGGCTTTCCGGAAAATGAACGCCTGGCTCTAGGCTCCCTGCCTGCAGTTTCTCAGACCTACCCACAAGTCCGATGTGCTGCGTGGTGCCGTCTCACCTGCCGAGGAGGAAAGTGTCTGATAACCTAACACCTGTTAAACTTTAGGAGCTTACTACTCATGAAGGAATCTGTCTTTTAAAACTAAGCCCTGAAGAAAATGGCAAACGCTTACTCCAAAGGCACAGACTGCTGACAGTGGAATTTTAGGGACAGGGAGGAAGCGCACCATGGTAGAGCACATCAGACCACACAGGCGGGCATTTATCCAGCCTATCTCCGTGTTACAGCCCTCAAGCCCACCTTGTTGCTGCTTCATTTACAGGTCACCTCCTCTTATAAAACACTTTTAATCTTGAAAATGCCTTTCTGCTCTATGGCTTTTCAAAGCCCTTCTGTAAGCATTACCTAGTGTGACCCCGCTAGCAGTCCTGCGAGTGAAGCGGGGGAGATAGCAATGTCTTCGTTTTTACAACTGAGGACAGCCAGACTTGAGGAGTGTGAGTTGCAGGGCTGAATTCAGCCAACAAATAAAAAGTACTGGCAGGGATGTGAACAAAAGGGCACCCTTGTGCACTGTTGGTAGGATTGTAAATTGGTGCAGCTGCTAAGGAAAACAGTATGAAGTTCCCTCAAAACATTAAAAATAGAACTGCCATAGAACCCAGCAATTCTACTTCTGAGTATTTACCCAAGAAAATAAAAATATTAATTTTAAAAGATACACGTGCCCTGGCTGGTGTGGCTCAGTGGATTGAGCACTGGCCTAGGAACCGAAAGGTTGCCAGTTTGATTCCCAGTCAGGGCACAGGCCTGGGTTGTGGGCCAGGTCCCCAGTTGGGTGCATGCAAGAGGCAATGGCTATCTCTCGCATATCAATGTTTCTCTCCCTTTCTTTCTCCCTCCCTTCCCCTCTCACTAAAAATAAATAAAATCTTAAAAAAAAGATATATGCAGCCCTATGTTCCCTGCAGCATTGTTTACTATAGCCAAAATACGGAAGCAGCCTTCGTGTCCACCACAGATGAACAGATAAATAAGAATGAAACCTTGCCATTTGCAACAACATGGATGAACCTAGAGGGTACTATGTTAATTAAAATTAAGTCAGACAGAGAAAAAACAAACAGTACCATATGATTGCACTTATATGTGGAGTCTAATAAAACACAACAAATGATCAAACAAAACAGATACAGACTTAAAAACAAAACAAACAGTAACAGACTCATAGAAACAGAGCACAAACTGATGGTAATTGCCAGAGGGGAAATGGGTGGAGGGATAGGTGAAAGAGGTGAAGGGGCATGTAAGATATTATAAAATAAGTAAGTCACGGGGATGTAATTTACAGCACTGGGAATACAGTCAATACTGTTGTAATAAATTTGTACACTGACAAACAGTTACTAGACTCATCATGGTGATCACATTGTAAGGTATATAAAAGTCAAATCACTATGCTATACACCTGAAACAAATATAATATTGCATGTCAACCTTTTAAAAAGCTGAATTCAGTCAGGGCTGGCATGTGGGGAAGGTGCGGTATACACTTGCCCCTTGGAAGGCCAGGTAGGTCACGGATCCTGTGCCTCCTGGCCTGGGACGAGGCTTCTTTGCTGTGGAAACCTGGTGGCAGAAGGCTCCACTCAGCACCACAAAAGTGGGGTGCTGGGGAAAGGTGTACCCACTAACAACAATCAGGCATTCATATACCAGTGGGTATTTCCACAGTACCCACTAATAATCACTGGATCATTACAATCTTGGCAGACATGCGGGGTCACTGCACTCTCCAGACACCATGTTACAGCCAGGGAAATAAGCAGGGTAGATGAATTGCCCTACGTTTCAAGGGCATCAGCAATACAGCAGGACAGGAAGGTCCTCAGGTTGAAACAGCCAGCGAAACGGAATGGCTCAGCCAAACCACAGGGCAGAGAAGGCCTGTGTATGTGTGTGTGCACCCAAGCACATACAGAGCAAACTGTTGCTTTTAGTGCCATCAGAACTATAATCTGTTTGGTATTTTCTGGATTAAAAACTCCCTGGGCCACACACATGGCCCAAGACTATGTTTGGGTCATGGTCAAAAGAACAAAACAAACAAACACAAAGAAACTAAGAAAGAAGTAAGTCTGGGATGTGAAGAAAAACAGGGAAACTTTGAGGTCATATGGTGACCTTGGACAGAATCATAAAATCCAGTTTATACACTGGAGGCAAATCTAGGCACTGAGAGATACTGTCATCTGCTATCTTCCTCCCCGCTTCCTCATCCACACTGAGAAAACCCCCTCAGTCCCCTCTTGTAGCTTTTCAGGTCATCTTCAATGTACAATGTAAACACTGCCTCATTATTCCTCTTTCCGTGTAACCCAGATGCATTGGCTCTCAGAGACCAAGACACTCTGTATTCCTGGAAATGTAAAGAGAGATCACAGAATTAGAAAGGGAAGTTTGATGGTCCAGAAATGACTGTATATCAGCCTTCCAAATATTCCCTGGCAGTGTAAAGACAGGAGGGAGACTAGCCCAGCAATTTAATATATTTACTGGGTAAATAGTAAGCACTTGCAGTCTCTGTGACTTAATCAAAATGAAGTTCATTACAGTAAAGAGCTGTGCCCTTTGGTCCTATTTGCATTAAGCAGGCTCCCAATTTCATTTCTTATCACTCACATCTAAGGAAACTGTAAGCTCTGAGGCTGGCCAAGGGGCAGGGGAAGGACAGTTGGTAAGAATGTGCAGGAGAGCAGATACAGGGGAAAGGAGATACTGAGCTATGATTAGAGCAGAGAGAACAGGTATCCTTATCCACCCCAATCTATGAAAGTAATTTTACTTTCTTGTTTTTAACTTGAGGTTTGCATCAGTGTCTCTCTTTCTATCTCTTTGGGTTTTAAAAACATATTATCGGGTCATCTGAACCTTTTATGAAACATTTCAGACTTGTACGTGCATGAGCTAGTTAAGATTTATTATATTTGACATCATGACTAAAGATTTTAAGGCATTCTTTTTTCAGCAGAGCTTGTCTGAATCCCCTGAGGCTGCTAGATCACTATCTCTTCCCAGATGTTAATTTGTTTTCACTGATGAGCCCAGGTTAAGGTTAAGCTGTTTCTGGAAACTACTTGTGCCTCAAAATGTTTAACTCCATCAGTACATTACTATTACATATAAAGAAATCTGGGGTCTTAAGACCAGAATTCTCCCTCACCCCATCTCCATCTCTGCCCTCAATTCATCTCTATTTCTTTTGGAAAAGAGAAACGACCCCTTGTTTGGAATTAAAATAGGCAGAGAGGGCACGAATAAAAGTACCAACCCACATTCTTTGGGCATCTCTGGACATCGCTGGATGGGACACGGGTAGACGACGCCATTCAACAGAATTAGGTAGGGCTAGACAGGGAAATGTAGCCAAATCCTGCAGGGGAGAGCCCCGAATACTAGCAGTGCTAAGTACGGAAGGACCCCGACTGGGCTTGAGAGCCTAAACAGGTGTAACTGTGAAAGCAATACTGGTATGAGGCTGAGAGGGTACTGTACTTGAGATGCAGAGTGGGGTCGAGGATGTAACATCACATACTGCACCGTAACAGTCTCCGGGTCTAGGGGGCCCGTGGCTCCCATAAGGAACTTAGTCACGATGGAACTATGTCATCTGCTGAACTGTAAATGGTAGGTGCAAGCTGCACGTTGAGCACGTTTTCTCCCAGATTTCATCCTTGGCGACGGACCTAGACCTCAGGCTCCAAAATCTGTTTGAGAAATAAACAACGGGAAGACAAACAACCAAAACAGCAACACAGTGGAGCGGCGCGGGAGATGAAGCTCCGCCTTTGGATGGCTCGGGCCAATCAGAAGCCTGTTGCTGGGGCCCAGTGTTTGGCCGCCTGACGTTGCCATGGAGACAGCGGAACGTTACACACCAAACACAGAGCGACGCTGAGGTCTAGGCATCATATCCACACAGACGACAGAGCAAACGTCATTCCCTCTGGTTTCTCCGCCCTGCCGCAGCACGCCAGAGGCGGAGGGAGCGACGCAGGCGTCACTGTCACGTGCTGCCTCTCCTGAGCCCCGGGGGTGGGGCTTGTCGCTATGGCTGCAGCTGTGGCTGTTATTGTTTGGACCTGGAATTAGAAAGTGCTGAGACGGCAGTGGAGCCAAAACCTATTCTGGAACAGTTACCTCCCGCCCCCGGGCCAGAGAGGGATCCCCGGCCCTTAGAAAGCCAGGACACCCCCTAGGCTGTCCCAACAGGCCTCAGCCCCAGGTCTTGAGCCAAGATTGCTGTGCTGCCGGTGACTTCGGCCCGAGGGCCAGACCCAGACCACTACCTCCACCCTTAGTGGGCTGTAATTGTCAGGGTGACCTCCAGAATCGTCGTGCCCTCCAGACAGCAGCCCACAGAGCAGCCCTGACTAAACTTCCTTGCCCATGAGACAGGAACAAAACCCAGCGTTGAAAACCTCACCACTCCAGGAGTAAATTCCAGAGTCAAGAGGAATTGGAAAGAAGTTTATATTTGACTCTGTATACTTTAAAAGCAACAGGACATGGGACATTCATTCCTTAGACCTTTGTTGAAGACTTGGGGGAGGGGTGCCTAATAACCCCATTCAAGAACAGTTCTTTTTGAAAGGAGAGAAAATTCTGAAGTCTCCGAGGACGGTGATACTGAAAACTGGGAAGGCTTGAAAACTCTAGGTCAGTGGGAGTGAAGCGTTGATTCCTACATAGCTTCATTTCATCTTGACTATACAAGTTAGGCCAGTGTGAGAAATCTCTCATGTGCCAGCCTCCTTTTTATTCATACAAGTCTGGAAACAGTTACAGGAAGGTTGCAGCGATAAATTGTAAGCAAACCAGATCAAGTAATACAGGAGTGAAGGGAGCGTTGAGATGACTGTATGAAAGCCACCACCCTGAACGGAATATAACGTTTGAAAGATAAAGCACAGCTAATGAGTCCAGGACTTTGAATTTTCTCCAGATATGATCTTCCAGCCTAGCTGAATTTAACCCAAATTTAAAAGTTATTTTTGAAAGAAACCAGAGGGGGCGTTATTTGCTGGAATTAAAAATAAGCCCTGGCCAGGTAGCTCAGTTGATTGGAGCATTGTCCTGATACACCAACGTTGCAGGTTCGGGGCACCTGCAGGTTCGGGGCACCTGGTCAGGGCACCTGCAAGAATCAACCAACCCATAAGTGCATGGTTAGGTGAAACAGTGAATCAATGTTTCTCTCTCAAATCAATACATTTTAAAATTTTCTTCTAAAAATAATAAGCTGTTGAGGTGAGTATGTAACATCTTTCTGATGGCAGAAGCTTAAAGAAGGATTTCATTAAAATGAACGGTGTCTGGGGTTGGTCAGGCCACCAACACATATCCAATCCCACTTTCCCACTTTGTCTCTGACAAATCAGCACCTGAAGGTTCCCTTGCTGTTGTTACTCCATGCCAGCCCTCCCTGGGCTCCCACTGAGGTATTTTATCACCTGTCCCCAGAGCACATCCGTTTCCTTTCAACATTCCCTTGCTCCATCCTCTGACCTACCTATTACTCATTTCCCCGACAGGCTTCTCTAAACAGCTCACCCTTCACTCCCTCCCCTCTCTGTCGCCGCTCCCAGGTCTCTACCCACCAGATCGGCTCTCCCCCAAGCCCTTGCCCCCAACCACTCTTCTCCACCATAATGTTTTTCCTGTCTGGCTCTCACTTAATAGAAGCCCAAGCCTTTTATAAATGTAGGCCAGACACAGGAGGAAGAGCACAAAGGGCTGAACAAAGTCATCATCTGAATTTAAAAAGAAAAAAAAATTCCCCTAATAATAGTTGAGATCCATGCCATATTTCCAGGCATTATGCAGATTCTGCTTGTGACAGGACTTTGGGCAAGGCAGCAATTTACTAATTCTGACCTCCTCGGGGACATAAAGATGATTTTTACTTTTTTCTGTCAACTAATGGTAATTGAGTTAGACCCCTTAAGGAGTGTCAGTTTTCTTTCTCCCTTACCCCCAATACTTCACCTAGAGCATAAGGCAGATAGAAGAGAGAAACCTCAAGTTCAGGTTCATGAGAAGTCCTGGCTCGAGGGTAGATTAGATTGATTCAGTTTTGGCATGGAAATAAAATAGTTTGTGTTTTGTTTCAGATGGATGGGAAAGTAAGGCATTGATTCGATTTACCCCTAGACACATAAATAACCTGTTTGCCATCTAGAAAAAAAAGTGGAGTAGCAGTCCTTCTTGTCTTCCCTGCTTTAGGCTCAGACATAAGTTAGAACAAGCCAAGTTTTGTTTACTGGAAGATTCTTTCTCTCTCTAGGTCTCTCTTTTAATTCTTCAGGCCAATCAAGGACCCAGGAAGCCACTAAAGGAGAGTGTAGGGGAAAGAAAAACTGAAGACGAGGTTTATCTGGTCTTTGATGTGCCAAGCCTGTGGAGAGCGCTCTCACATCCTCCCTGCACATCTGGGAACTAGGTCTTCTTATGCCCATTCGGATAATGGAAGACACTGAGGAGTTGAGTGGCTTGCCCAAGGCTGTAGTACAGAGACAGGCTTCCATCCCAGGTGTCCATGTGCAGAGCTCTCGCTCTTCCCACCTCCCCACGGGGAGGTGGGGTGCGCAAAAACTTCCACTTGGATCACTTCACACTGAAAAGAAAAGGCGGGGGAGAGATTAAAGATCTTTTGTGAAATCTGCTAGAACATCATGAAAAAGTGCTGACATGATAAAGTAAAATCATGGATCCATCCCTACCGCCTTGGACTAACCTACATTTACTTATTGGCCCGAGATCCAAGAGGCAAAGAGAGACATGCCCCAGAGAACATGCAGCAGAAAGGTTTGGGCGAGTTCTGGGAGACTCTGACCTGCCCCAGGCTAGGGAGGCACTACCTGAGTTCGCAGGCTACCTGGAGAACTCTCCCCTTATTTATCTGAAGCTGTCACTTAGGACTGGCCCCTCCTTTTTCCCCTCTCTCCTTCCCCATGCCTGACCCTGCAAAGAAGCACGTCCAGCACGAATTCCTCCAAACCTCAGATGCCTTTAGAATTTTAGTGTGTCTAAAAAGTTCCCTCCTTGGCACGTAGCATTAGTCAAGTTAAGTGGGTGGGAAGGGCATTTCCCGGTGATCCAGGGCTTGCGGGGGAAGGGGGCGACCTTCCTCTATCCCTGCCTTGGCAAGCAGCTTCTGGAGAGATCCGTGTGGGTGGCAGTGAGTACAGGGTTTCTTGATGGGCAGGAATGCCCACAGGCCACACCTTCTTCAGCCCTCTAAGCACTTTATCATGTCTGGACCCGTGAAGGAGGTGGCAGTGCCAGGGAGTGGGTTCTCCTGTGTCTGGCTCCAACAACCGGTTTATTGTGATGATTCTATTTGTGTTCCCTGTGTTCTGTTTGACTTGGCAGCTGGGAAGGGGAAAGGGCAGCAGGTTCACTCCGGTTTGTGCTGGGTGGTTCCTGCGGCCACACCCAGGCATTAAAGCCAGCGGCTCTCACCGGGATGTCTCTACCTGAGGGCCCTCTGAGTGCAACAGCAAGGTGTGGGAAGTATTTCCTTTTTGTGGCCCAGCCAGGTGTGGCTGGCATTTCACCGATTCCTGTATTAGTAACATCGCCCAGATTCAGGTCAAAGGGCAGGCTTAGGAGACTCTGATCACCCTGGAATCCAGGACCAGGGGATGGTTGACAGTTCCATGGGGGCTGGATTACCCTGAGTTTCTACTGCTCATTGGCCACCTTAACTCCTGGATCTAAAACAAAAATCTGAGGTGATGATATTTTACTTTGGGGGGACTCATGTTCCCAAAGTTGAAATCTAGATTTTCCTAAAGCTTCCAAAGAGGGGATTCTTTTCATGCAAGGTGGTAGCATTCAAAGAGAAGAGTCTTCAGGGTCAAAAAGATTTAGTCTAGAACCCTGGATTTGCCTCCTACTTCTCTGATCCTATTATCTAGAACTAAAATCTCTGGCATGTGGGAAATACCAGCTAGCACTTCTGCTACTACATCCCTGGTATTGTTCTAAGCAAGCATTTTTATGAAAACTCCCTTTGGCTTCAAAACAACCAAGGTGAGTAGGTGAGTTCTATTATTATCATCCCCTTTTACAGATGAGAAACGGAGGCACAGAAGATGAAGGAAATTGCCACAGGTCACCCAGCTAACAAGCGACAGTGCCAGGATTCCGCTGCAGGTAATCTGGCCCTGGAACCCACGTGCCTACCCACTCTGTGAAAGTGCCATTCCTAGAGAGCTAACACTGTACCAGGGGCTGGAGATGCTGTAGGGAGCAGACACAGGTCTAGCCCCCAGTCCCTACCCTGCCATCCCCACCCTTTACTTCTGAGCCCCTCAAGTCAACTTGAAAAGGACCTTTCTACCCAGCCTAGAAACTGCCCTTTGCCCTGGAGCCTGGGATAGCCTTTCTTGAATGCAGGCATATCCTAGGTGAAGATGACACCATGGTCACCCAGCCAGGTCCTAGAAAAAGGACCTTCAGAAGAACATTAGCTTTCATGGCATCCTCATCTGCTCCAGGGGCAGGAACAAGGCCTTGCCCAGACACACTCGGGAGTCCGTCATGAAAGAGCATTCAACGGGGCAGGACAGCGAGGGCCTCTCTGTGTTCCTTCGCATGCCGGGGGGTGGCAGAACCAGGCTAGAGTGCAGGGAGTAACCAAGCACGTCCAGCATGCAAGGCCACAGAGGTCTTGCCTGAAGAAAGTGTTCCTGACCTAGAGAGCCAGGTGATGAAACCATTTCCTCTTCCAGAGAGGCCTCCAGGCCCTGGCGGGGCCACAGGCTTTGTTCCCCAGGCCACTCCCTACCGGATGTGATAATGTACACTGTGGGCTTGAGACTGTTAGAATTACTTCTTAAATGGAGGCAAGGTGCAGATAATTACCATCGCCCACATTTACTGAGTGGTTGGCATGATTTATGTGGCTGATACGGATTCATTTATTTAATTCTTAAAACAACACTATGAAATAGGTTCTGTGATTATCCTCATTTGCCAGATTAGAGAAATGGAAGCATAGGGAAGTTAACTTCCCCAAGTCTTCATAGGCAATAAGTGAAATTCAAACCTAGTGCTGACAGCTTCTGAGACTATACTCTGAACTCCCTAAAGCAAAGTGGGGGCCCTTCCCTCAGAGGCAGTGGAGACCCGGGACCAGGGAGGAGTCTTGAGACATTGCCATATTGGACTGGTGGGTTCAAGGCCCCGAAGTCCAGTTTTCTGGGGATCGTTAGGACCACCAGGTCCATGCCTCCGGAAGCATCATCTGATTCTCAGGCTCTCACTGGCCACTTTGGAGATCCAGGAGCCAGAGAAGGCTTCAGTCACAGCCTTAGGCTAACTAGATCCCTTATGAAGTCTAACACAGGGCTATTTGTCTGGATGGGCCCTGACTCTCTGCATTGGGGTTCTGCTCTGTGACTGGGATGGCATCAGGCAAGACAACGTAAAACCCCCCAAGCCTCCCTTCTAGTCGTGACCCTTTGTAGCACCTGCTTTCCTTCCACCTCTTCTCAAGAAAACACACACACCTTGGTAGTATTTAACACCACCAGCCCTGGAGCCAGACTCCCTTGGTTTTAATCCTAGCTCCGCCACTCATGTGCACAGTATTTATCCCCTGAATTACTTATTCTATCTGGGCCTCAGTTTCCTTCTCTGTAAAGTGGGACTAACAACGGCACCTTCCTTATAGTGTTGCTGGGAGGACTAGAAGATCATGTGTGCCTGTGGCATATGCTCCATAAATGTTAGGCATTATTATTGTGCTGGCAGTTTATTACTTCTTTGCATCCTTCTTTCTCGAGATGTGAGATAAGTTTGTTGAAATCTAGCTCTGAGCTACTGTTTTCTGGAATGTTGTTTGTATTCCTCCTCCTGCCTTCTCCGCTGTCCATCCTTACATTGTCCTTTCTGAAGAGAGCCAGGAATGGATATGCTTAGAATGAGGAAGAAATCCCATTAGATTAGATCAGGGGTCTTTGGGAAATCCTTAAAGCCAAATTTCCTGAAAATTTTAGTAGGTCAACTTGGGAAGGCAGCCAAAGCTATTCATTCATAACAGCTGCTGAGAAATTGTTGTCAACACCTCCATATGGATCCTCTCTATTGGGCACAGAGGTTAGGTCAAAAGTTGTGAAATCTGAAACAGTTACTGAGCAGCGGCTATGTAGGGGATTGCTGATGGCAAAATAAACACCGTGTAAAAAAATTCCACCTCCGCCCCCTTGGCCATGTTCCCTGGGAGACTCTCACCTCCTTTTCTTAGATTATCATCTCATTCTGACTCCAAACCATGTCTTAATAGATTTTAGCTTCTATTTGACTTCTAACGTAAGGGCCATACAAAGCCACGTGCCTACTAAATATAAGCTGCTGATGATACGGGCCCAGGATAGAAAGTGAGCGACCGAACGGGTGAGCTAGTGCTGCTGCACAGGAGAGTCAAGGTGGAGAGGTACCTTATCTCAAATCTGAACAAAGGAGTATATTTCCTGTGAAGTCTGAGGAGGAAAAAAAAATGCGGTTTGACTCTATCACACAAAGTAAGTTACATTGGGTCTTAACCCTGCCGTAGAACTTGAAAGACCTGAGCAGCACATTTGTGGTTTGGTTGTGCTCTCCGATTCTGAGGCTGAAACGTGCTGCGTTTAGTTCATGGCTGTAGAGTTTCCAGTCCTCCTTCAAGCTCTTACGTTATGGTTTAGGTTGGCCGCACATCTCTCTCCACTGTTCACGGGGAACAGTGGCCAGGTACCCCCAACCAAGAGACGATATTTATAATGGTAGCGGCTACTGAGGGGTTGCCAAGTGCCAGGCACTGCTTTATCTGCCTCATTTCATTCATGATGCCCACTTCATAGGTTAGGAAACTGAGGCTTAATACAAGTGAAATAACTGATCCAGGATGACACAAGTAGAAAGGTATCATGTCTGAATTCACACCCAGGACCATGCCACGTGACTGCGAAAACTGAGTCCTTCTACACATGTTACACACCATCGCCATATTCTTTGCTCCCTCCACAGGTTTACCTGTGCTGAGATTTGCCCTCTTCTCTTGCTCACCTATTGAGAATGTCATCTCCACTCTCCACCCCTCAAACACTTCCTCCCCCGTTCTGCTGTCCCGACCATTCTAGCGCAAAGTAATCTCACACCCCTCTGAACGTTTTTATCCAGACCATTTATTCTTAGTACTTAACTATGTGTTATTTTGTATTTTTATTCAAATGTTTCATTGCATAAACTACAAGCTTCCAAAAGTCAGGATCAGTGTATTCCCCCAGCACTCAACCTAGAACTGTGGACACAGCAGATGCTCACAGGCCTTGGCACATGATAGCTATCATAGTTATCATTAGCACATTATTACTTTCCAAACCATTTGTGGGAAATAGCTCCGGCGACTCCAAAACATAGGACTTGGGTCACTACTATAATGAATGAGGTGGAAAATTGTTGCATGAGATGATCAAAACAACCCTAAGCAACCATAGGGCCCACAGTCTTCTGCACAGTGTTATTTACCAGGTTTCGGGGTTACGCTTTGTTTTTGCTTGTGGCCAAGTCTGTGGTCTCGCCAAGTCTGTGGCCAGGTGGGAACCCCCATGGTGTCTTCCTATGGAACTCAGCAGACCGTTGCTGCGGGGGCCTGCTTTTCCTTTCTTTATTAAGAAAAGGAAACAGGAAATTGAATGTAAAACCCTCCAACGGTTAGTACCACACCGAAGTTGTGAATTTAACCACACCCCCGCCAGGAAATGAAAGTACAGTTCTCACAGTGATGTTCCCTCTCCTTCTGTGACCTGCAGTGTTTTTCTGATGTTAGTTAGATAGTGCAGATGAGAGGGCTGAGCTCTGGGCAGCAGTCTGTCGTCGGGGATTTGTTGATTTGAGCACAGATTAACACAGATTTGATATTGCACAAATGAAGAAGGGACTGTCATTTGCTGTATGACAACATGGCTCTATCAGATTTCACAAAGTAGGGGTTCCACAGGCAGATTCTGACCCAATGGCAGGTTTTCTTGTTCCAGCGTACATAATGTATTTTAAATTTTACTTCATTGCCAAGGCTTAAAAACAGAGATTTCGTATGTGGTGTGCATGCAAACACAATGCAGATTTATGGCCTCCCTTGGGGGGCAGGGAATGGTGCTAGTGGGGGGGAGCTGACCCCTTTCAGCAGACACATGTCTTTGGTCTGGTGCAGGCACAAAGCTGTGACTGCCTTTGAGATACACAGAACATAAGCCTGGCGTCTCATCTGTCCCAGGGGCAGGCAGATAAAGCAAATGAGAGTAGTTGATGGGCTGCTGCTGCTGCTGCTGTGTTTTTAACCTGCTGGCTGGGAGTTGTCCTCCTGAAGGCAAGAGCCTTGTACAGTGTGCCCGACATGCATGCACAGGGTCAGTGCTCAGCAAACGTTGACCGAATGAACCAACACAGGGGTCACCAGTTGAACCCTTTGGGTCGGGGCGTCTGGAAATGAGACTCACTCGGAGTCCTTCGTGGAGTTGCTACGAAGTCCTGCAGGTGCAAGACTGACCTGGGTTCCTCAGTATTTTTTAATAATGATGTCATGCTGATTTGCATATAGGATTCCATGTAGTTTCTCTATTTTTTCTTTTAATTTTTATTTACTGATTTGAGGGGGGGGGGGAACGGAGAGAGAGATCAACTTGTTGTTCCACTTATCTGTTTATTCATTGGTTGATTGTTATATGTGCCCTGACCAGGGATCAAACTCACAACCTTGGCATATCGGGACAACGCTCTAACCAACTGAGCTACTCAGCCAGTACTAGTCTCTCTAATTCTTATGCATTGCGGTAAAACACACAGCTTGCACACCATCAACAGACAGTTTTTAAAGGCCACATGGGCTACTACAAAGGTGGTATAGAATAGTGGTTATAAGTTTGGGATCTGGAGCCAGTCTGCCTAGGTTCAAATCTTGGCTCATCCACTCACCAGCTGTGTGGTCTTGGGCACACAGCTTAATCTCTCTGTAGCTTCATTTCCTCACCTGTAAAATGAGAATATTAAGAGTACCCACCTCTAAAGTTGTGAAGATTACATTAGTTGATGGATGTAGAACTTTTAGAAGAGCAATGAGCGTGCAGTTAGCAACCAATAAACATTAGCTAGTGTCCTCACTACCAGGAGCCCTGTTATGTGACTTAGAAAGAAACCAAAATAAATGATAAGTATGAGAGCCTATAATTTCTCTGTCATCATGACCCAGAAGCCAAATGTGCTACTGATTTTGAAATACCTTATATACTGAGCACAGAGTATATTGTTTTAACTTGTTCTCATCCCTGGAAGGTGTTCCAATTCATTATTAGTTTCTTGGCAGTTAAAGCACATGTTTTTCTAGGTGATGGCAGTAGGGCCTGATACACATAATCCCTTTAATACCCACGCACCATGTAAACCTAGTCCCCTCTTCCCCGTCATCAGCTTCGGGATCTTCTCTCCCTTCCCCTAAGTGGCCCAGCGTCATCTCGTTCAGGGGGAGCCACTCTAACCACTGCAGCTGTTCTAGAACTGTGAGCATGCCAACAGCCAGCCTCCTTTCCCCTCTGCCCCCCCCAACCCCCAGGCTCCGTGCACGCAGGCTCCCTCCTGTTCCCTCTCTGTCACAGCAGGGTGAATGGCTGTCAGGATTTATGAGCCTAAAAAAGACACTACTTAAAATTCTGAAAATTTCCCAGGAAGTGCCAGTTACATTGTCACCTCTTCCATAGCCAGTTTGTTCCTGGGTTAATATCATTATTTTTCTATTATCATGGGGCAACTCGAGAACAGGGACAAAGAACCTGAGACAGCACACAGGCCACATGCACAGAGGTTTGTGTTTGGAAGATCAGCGGGCAGCTTGCCATGCAGTGTTACGTGAGAACGTTTGGGGCGGTCATGCCCGGAAAGCATTGAAAGGACAGACCCTCCTTTAATAAAGGTCAATAAGTGAAAGTGCAACTATTAAAACAGATTCATTAGGTGGTGATTAACCATCTTTTAAAAAAGTGACTTCCTATATAAAGGCCATATCAGGGATTTCATTAAAGAGCCTTTCTTGGTACATTTGAAATCTGATTTATAGAATAGGGCTTCCTCTAATCCTGTCTTCGTTTTCTCAAAAATACCAGTGTCAGCTACCACCTGGACCCAAAGTGGTCTAATCTAAATCAGTTGAGTATGAGGTGCTCAGCACGCTGGCTTCCCTCCTGAGAGTGACACAGCACCGGGAGCAGCCAGCCAGCGGGATGGAGCTGTCTGGTTTTGGGGGTGGTGGCAGAATCACAGCTGCCTTGGCAGTTCCTTGAGGGTTCCACAGGTCCAAGAAGGATGGAGGTCAGAGGTCCTCCGTGAAGGACACTGAGGTACATATTCAAGCCCTCCCTCTCACTCCATAGATGAGTGGTAGAGTGGAGTACAAAACAGGCAGACCCTGTGTAGACTATAGGAAACACGCTAACTGGTGACCCCGATCACTGTGACAGCATGGGCCTCACAGTCATATATGTTCCAAAGCAGCACTGACCCAGGTGGAGCAGGACTGACCCCCCTGTCTTGGGCGTTAGAGACAGAGATTATGGGCCCACCGGTATTGCTCATGGTCAGATTTCCCAGGACCTGGCCTTGCCTCTCCAATTTCATCGTCCCTGATCCAGGCCTGGAGGGGTTAATTAACACAACTTCTTAGAGAAGGTGCTATTTGAATTGAGGCCAAAGGAAACTCGGGGTGGGGTGGGAGGAATGGAAGAATATTCCAGACAGATGAAAGGGCATTCCGGATAGTTGGAAGGGTCCCTTCAACACAGAAAGGGCAAGAGAGTTTAGCTCATTCGGGGAATTGCAACTGGTTCAGCCAGCTTTAAGGTATCAGGAGGTGCAGTGAGGAGGAGAGGGAGGTGGCCTGCTTTACGGAGGGTTGAGAGGGTTGCCATGTAAGCTGTGCCAGAGGGACTGTCAGGCCCCAGATCTCGGAGAGCCTTGTACACCTGCTAAAGCATTTGGGTTTTCTGTGGAGAGAGAAGTGAAGAAACTTTGAAGAAGTTCATACAGTGGAGTGACCAGATTTGTGTTTTGGAAAGATCACTTTTGGTGGGGGCTAGCGGGAAACCAATGAGGAGCCAGAGGGGTGAGTGCCTGTCCCCAGCCAGGGGCACAGGAGAGAAGCATGAGTGGTGAGATTCTGTTTAAGTTAATTATTAATAAACTAGACACAGTGATTCATTCATATCTTCCCCATTCCTAGCTTCATTTCCCCATCCGGCCCCTGCAAGCCCCGTCTTTGAATTCGGTCCAGTTCCCTTCAGTCCTTGGTGGCAGGCTGCCAGATTCTTCTGGTTTTCTTCAGGAAAGCTCCCTACTTTTTCTCTCTAAAATCCTTCATGAGTGCCTTGGCCAGTAGAAGAGAAGGGTCTTCAATGCCTTTCAAAGAGCAGCTAAGAAACAGCGCCTTAGCGGAGTCACCAGTCATGGGAGCCCCACTGCCGTGGTAGCTGCCAAGGACAGAAAACCCACATCAGAAGCGGGAGTGCCAGCCCCAGGCCTCACATTCTGTCAGGATCCAAGAGCCAAGCTGCGTGCCTGCCAAGTTCTCGCTCCCCTGGGTAATGCCTTATGGGCTCCATCACGTCAGCCAGAATATACCCTGGGTGATTATATGTGGGAGACACGCGGCTCACTGAGCACAGAATATCTCCTCTCCCCTGCTTGTACTGGGGGACGGGGCAAATACCTGTGTGGTAAGCTCATCAGCCTCCTTCAGGCTTGTTCTGTGTGAACAATGCATATTTTGAGAAACCTGGTTCTTTTAAATTCATAGACTGATGAGCTGTATTATCCTAGGATTCTGCTGTTATGTTCATCGAAATTTACATACCTAAAATATTTATTAAGATTTAATACTAGGAGATACAAAGATAAATTAGATATCAGACATGACTAAATCTAGCAAGCCCCTATCTCTACACAGGAGTCACAATACCAGCCCTGTAGGGTTCTTGATCTATAAGAAAAAATGTCCAAGAAAGATTTGTCCCCGGTGATGTGGGAAATGTCATCTTCTGTCATCAACCCATCCCTAAATTCAGGCGTTCATGTTTGTCTGTCTCACTGCTGGTCCTAATTGCAGATGAAAAATTCCTGCCATTCAGAGGCAGAGCTGTTTGTGTATAATTTATGAAACTCTTGGGTTCCTTCAAAATGAAAAGAGTTATTGAACTAGAAGTTATTCTTATCGACACGCCAACAGCAGACCCACAACACCAGCTCACAAACACCCTCTGTCCGACGGCCCAGGGCACAGACACTCGGCTCCTCCATCAGAAAGATCTTTCACACCCTATTCCCCTGCGAGGTAGTATACACAGGGAGCATATGCCTCCTCCTGCAGCGAGCCGGCAGGAGGGCACGCGTGCACACACGCACATGCACACACACAGCCCTCCAGCACACACCTCCCTTCCCATGCCCCAAGAGCCCCAGGGATGTGTGTATGAATGTCTGAACTGATGACATACTGTGACAGGACGCGCAAGAGCGAGGCACAGCCATAAAGCAATGCAGGTCACGGCAGTAGTCTTTATATAACCCAGAGCCACAGAGAGACCCAAAATAGCAGCCTCCCTGCTGCTCAGTTAGTCTCCTCCATCAAGCAGGGATAAAATTAGAGCAGGCACTGACGCGCACCTGCGTCTGCAGTGGGGCTCCTGGGAGACAGTGAGAGCAGGCTCAACACTGCCATCGGCCACGCAGACTGCCAGATTCTACAGGCCCAATCTGTCACCAGACGGAGATGTGTGTCTGCGTGTGTGTGTGTGCACAAGCTGCTCGTGTGCCCTGTTGTGGAGCCCTGCTCTGGGGAGAACACTTCAAGGGAATTGCTTGGAACTGGTATAAGAAGCTTGGCTGTTTGGGGCTTTGAGAAGAATGTTCCAGGCTTTTGGGGAGGAAGTCAACTTCCATACCAGCCCCCATTTTACCTCCCAGTTCTTCCCTGCCCTCCACACCACTTCTCTCTGGCCTATATGGGGTCAAGTTTGGCTGGGATGTCCCTCCTTCAGAAGCCCATCCTGCAAAACAAAAACAAAATCATACTACATTTGCTTCAGTCTGACCAAACACATACCACATGGAGATAGAAAGGCTGTACCAAGACATCAGGACCAGGGACAAGGCTGGGTGAATTTGGCTGATTGTTGTGTAGGCCTGAGGACCTTGACCTTGTCTGGAAGCCAAGGTCACTGCTCACAGGTGTCGTGGACAGAAACGCTGTCCAGCTGAGGCAGCCAGGTGATCTGTTCTTTTTCTGCTTAAAGATGGGCAGGGCAAAATACTTTTCCCCAAAAAATATGTAGTTAAAGCTTTGTTATCTTGATCTCTGGGTACCAGATATAAATTCCAATATAAATTCCAAGGGAGGAAGCATAGCTGACCCCAGGAAACAGAGACCAGAGAAATTACATTAATAGCACAGGCAAGACAGAATGAAACCAGCTGGTGTTTTGTTTGTGTTTTTAAGAAAGATCGTCATGCTCTCTACTATGACTTCTGAAATTCTACCAGTACACGTTAATTTCTGGAGGTGGGGGGTGTTTCTGTCCTTGGAGTTCCCTTTTATGTAAATACTTCAGTAAATTAAACTATTTCACAAGGAGGCATCAGTGATTTATCAACTCCTTTTCCTTTTAAGGTAACCCGAGGAAACCCTGGAGCTCCCATATGGCCCAGGATCTTCACGATACCATCGTCCAAAGCAAAACAAAACCACACTTCCATAGGCAAAATAATCTAATTAAAAACTCATTTAAATTTTTATCCTCATTTTTATTTGTGTTGAGAAGAATGAAAGATAACATTAAAAAGAAGAATCTAGTCAGTAAATACAACTACACTTCTGAAACTCCCTCTCCTCTCCTATCTGAACCTGATAGCTGCTCTGAGCTCCCTAACACTTCCAGACACCCAGCCCTGGTGAATATTTCTCTCGCTCTTCCAACTTCTCCTCTCTTAGCTTTTTATTTTTTGTATAGATGGACTAGCTCTCCGTTTTCTTTGATTCCCCTCCACACACACACACAAAGAGCATCCAGAAAATGACTCAGTGAGCAAGAGTCTGCTCCCCCTCAGAAGCCTGGGCATAAGTGTCCAGGAAGAGCATGGATTTCCATCTCGCCAGACCTACAGAGCTGTGATGCACCAGTGGGTGAGGTCAGGGATCCCTGGAGAGAGACTTCCCGGGAAAGGACCTTTCTAAAGGAGGTGGGATGGAAGAATGGAGAGATGCAAGTGGAAGGACCTTTAAAGTGAAATTATCGTTGGACAGTTTTTGTCTCTAGCCTGCTCTGTAGTATCACCAGGCCAAGGGCTCATTGAAAGAATACGGTGTTCATGACTTAGTGTCTCTCTTTTCTCAGTCCCAGCCCCAGCCCGTGGCCCCACTGGACAACTCCACTGCGACTGAATAGGTTTCCTCATGCTCTTGTACCCTTGTTTATGGTTATGGACTTTCTATGCTTCCCTCTGCCTTATCCAAATGCTTCTCTTCCTTGGCAGCCCAGAGCATTTAAATTCATTCTTCAGTGCTCAGCTCAAGGGTAACCTAGCCTGGCACGTTCCTCTTCCTTGGGTAGGCGGAATTCTAAAATGGGCCCCAGATTCCTGCCCTCTGGTGTGCATGTCTCACATGCCCTTGTATACCCTTGAGTGTGGGTAGCATCTGTGAATATGATGTGACATCACTCCCTTGATTACGGCAGAAGGCATTTGGCAGATGTAATTAAGAGTTGACTCAAAGAAATATTATCCTGGGTAGGTCTGAGCTAATCAGGTGAGCTCCCCAAAAGAGAAACTGGGAACCCGGCCCCTACCATGCCCTGTCAAAATTAGACTCTCTTGCTGGCCTTGAAGGAGCAAAGTGCCATGTGGTTAGAGGGCCTGTGGAAAGAGCCATGTGACAAGGACTGGAGAGCAGCAGAGGATTTGGAGAATGGTCCCCACTGACAGCTAGGAGGAAAGTGGGGACAACAGTCATACAGACTGAAGGAAGTAACCATCCGAGCCTGGAAGAGGACCTGAAACTCAGATGGGAAGGCAGCCGAACAGGCGCCTGGGTTGCAGCCTGGTGAGGCCCTGAGCAGAAGGCCCGGTCAGCCCTGCCTGGACTCCCGGCACACAAGAACTATGAGATAATAGATGTTTGTGGTTTTAAGCCGCCGAGTTTGTGGGAATCTGCAAAGCAGCCATAGGAAAGCCATACCGAGCCCTTCCCAAGAATGAGTATCATCCTTTGGGCTCCACAGCATATTGTACTTGCCACCCTCACACCATGCCATAACGCCCCCTGCACTTCTGTCGCCCCCATTGTCACCGCCATCCCAGCCTCAGACTTCCCTGGGCCTGGCCCCCGGTATCTGGGAGCTAGCAGGTAGTAATAGTAGGAAGTAACACATGTTTTCTGAATTCATGTCACTCAAAACAAAAATCACTTTTACCTTCACTTCCTGGGGACTTTAAGCAAAGGTCATCTTTTCGACCTCATATGCAGGCAGGCCTGGTTCAATTCTCCATGAATATATATATTTATATATATATTTTCACTCAATTATTAATACAATGTATTCCATTATAGCCCCTAAAAGAAGATATTGTTGCAGATCTTTCCTCTAGCTTTAGGCTATAACATTTTTCTGGAATGTTCTGAGAATATCAGATCCTCTCTAAGAGCATCTTTAAAAGCACATAAAACAGTGCTGATTCGTAGTAGGCTGTGGGCAGCTGGCAAATCTATGCTCACATATCCAGGCCTCAATGCTTAGCTAAATATCGTTTCGCCCAGAGGCCTCTAGGACACCCCCCCCCACACACACACACACAGCACTCAGGGCATCTCTGCTGAATTGTTAGCCAATAGCCTCCGGATCTCGTGTGGATGGTATCAGTTTCATTGTTGCAGTACTGTCCCCTCAAAGACAGTTGTTCTGGCCAGTCCATGTGGCCTGACCTTTGGTTTAGAAAATGCAGTCACTGAAGCTACGTATGATCCTAAAACAGGACAGGTCTCTGAGGTTGGTTTGCTAATTCTTGCCCCACCCTCATATACACATGTGGGCGCCTACCTAGGTACAGGCACGCACGCACCCCTTCTTTATTGGCTCCACTGGTAACATAAGTGCCTGTAACATGGGACAGAGCTTTTTATTCCTCTCCGTGTAAAAAATAATTATGCAGTAAAAGCTTCCCATTGGGACTTTGGGTGTACCCAAGGCACACATTTTCTTCGCTACCATCTTGCAACCCTGGGCAGAATTTCCTTTGGCCTTAGTCAAAAGGAAGGGTGCGCTTCTCATGGATCAGGGCACTTGGGGGCAGGGACAGAAGAGGAAGTGAGGGTAGCGTGGGAGGCACCTCTCTGGGCCTTTGATTCAGACATTCCTGGTGCTTCCTAGGTGTAGACACCCTTCTTTGAGCCTATTCCCTTTCATGCAGATGGACCGAACTATCGTACTGACATCACGGGGCCGTGTTAAGGATTATGTGAAACGACGCCTGTAAGGCAGACAGCTCAAAGCTTGGCATACAAAAGCCACTTGGTCCCATTTAGCTACTACCATTATTTGGCCTGTAATCAGGCTCAAAAGGGGTCTTGTAGGGTCTCAGAAATTGGGTGGAAATGGGCCCACTCCCAGAGTTGCTGGTGGCTCATCAAGTCTTGGGGTGTCTGGAAGGTAAGCAGGTCTGACAGACTCCTGCAGCCGTCCCCCAGCCACCTCACCCTCATCCCGGGAGTGGCAAGGAAGGCGTTTGGCAAGAAACCCAGGAGGGAGACAATGGGCAGGGATGATGAAGCAGGAAGTCCGGTGTGGAAGAGAGCACCAGCAGTGAGCCGCTCGTGTAGAACGCCTAAGTCAGGCTGCCGACTGGGTGCTGAGCCATCTCCCAGTTCAAGCTTCAGCGGGAAGAGTTGTGTCAGTGCCCAAAAATTAAAGAACGTAGCCCTTCAGGTCACCAGGGAAATGGACTGGGTTGGAGACCAAGCGCTCATTTGAGATAGCACAGGCTTTGGCCCTCTGGGCTCAAGCCTTTGGTCACCCAGTTATTATGCAACATTGGTACATTATACATAACCTTTCTGAGCCTCAGCTTCTTTATCTTTCAAAGGGGCAGGGCTGTTGGGAGGGTTAATTGGGATAATATGCAAAGAGCCTAGCGCTGCACCTGGCCCACTCCATAAATGTGTGCCCTTCCCACGTCCCCTCCCAGGTGTTTGGGACACCCCTCCACCCCTTCCTTGTCTCCCAGCTAAAGGCAGTTGACTATGATGCCTGAGATGACGCCAGTTCTTGATTATTTGATATTGCCACATATCTGGCCTTATCACTGGTTATTGACTTATGTAAGACTGGCTGCTCTCTCCTCCACCTGGCTCCTTCCTGCCAGGTGCTTTCTCTTGACGCACTTGGACAATGATGAAGGGTTGGGCCAGGTCACCTGGTGACAACAGAATTGATTTGAGCCCTGAAGTGTGGCTCCGTCCGTTGGAGCATTGTCCTGTGCACCAAAAGGTCGAGTGTTAGGTTCTCCATGAGGGCGCACACCTAGGTTGTGGGTTTGGTCTCCAGTCGGAGCACATACGGGAGGCAGCCAATCCATGTTTCTCTCTCTCTCTTTCTCTCTCTCTAAAATCAATACATGTATACTCAGGCAAGGATTTAAAAAATTGATTTGAAAAAGCTTCTGCTTAATATTCCAAACTTAGGGGAAGGAATTATTTTGAAAATGTGTGTGTGTGTGTGTGTGTGTGTATATATATATATATATATATCTGAGCCTATAACACACCTCCCTTGACAAGTCTACCTCTTTAGGGTACCCTGCCTAGTCCTTCCCCCACCATTTGGGGGTTCCCAGGCTCCTCTTCAGGATTCTCTGTGGGTTCCTCTTCTCAGCCTATGTCCTACAGGTTGGGATTCCAGGGTTCCACCCACAGGCACACGCACTCTCCAGGTGCTCGCTCATCCATAACCTCAGCCACAACCGTTCTCTGTTGATTTGCTAATTCACCATCTGCTTGATTCATACTCCTGACCCCCCCAAACCCCCCCCCCCACTGGTTTGTTTAGATGGCTGCTGCCTCCGGAGCATCTCTACCTGGTGGTTCCACAGCCCCTCAGACTCAGTCTCTTTAACACCACCACCAAGCAAACCCAGAAGCCCAAGCAAACCTGAATGGTCTATCTTCTGTGAATTCTATTTCCCCAGTCTCTCTTGATCATATCCCCTCCTTTCCATCTCCATTCCACCGTTTGCATTCAGGCTGTCACCTGACCTCCCCAGGAATACTGCAACCCCTGCCCAGATGGACGCCCTGGCTCGGCTGCATTCTCCATCGGTGCCCTGAAGGAGAGCTGTCTGCAGTGTCACTCTCCTCTGCAAATCCCTCAGTCCCTTTCTATCACTCAGGGTCCAGCCAGAGAACTGAAATCACACCAGCAAGTCTAATAGAGCTCATTTAAGATTTAAGATTAATTTCAGATCAATTATTTACTAAGTCTAAAGTTGTCGAGTAGGACAGTGAAAAGACAGAGAATGCTAAGGTATCACTGAAGTAGCAAATATAGAAAGGATCTATCACCCACCCCCAGGACAAGGAGAGAAGGAGGTGGGGTAATTAACTTCCATTGCCTTAGTGATAAGGAAGCAAACTGTTTAATAGGCAGAGCTCTCTTGGTCTCCTGCTGATTTCCCTGGCCTTCTCTGTAGAAGACCCAGCACCCGCTTCCCCATCTTCCTCCCAAGCCTACAATCATTCTGCTTTCAATCCTCCAAGCTTCTCTACTTGTGCTGCCACCACCTGGAATGCTGCTCTCCACCCTATTCCCATAACTCATCCCTCAAGAAAGGCCCAGTGAGGCTTCGGTCTAATTCAGAAAGGCTTTCCTGACCACCACCCCCACTTCAGGCAGAGTCCAGTGCCTGCACCCCACCGCCCTTCTTAAGGGTTACCATAACATCCTGGGCTTGTCATCACACTGTATTGTCATTGTCATTTTAACCCTCTATGAGTTCCATGGGACCAGACAGAACAGTCCCTTGTCCTCTTTGCATTCCCAGCTTTCAGCACAATTCCTGGCACATAGTATGTGCTCAATAAATTGTTCAATGTTAGATTCACATCACCTCTTGTGTAAATAATAATCTCCCCCACCTGCTTTCCCCATCAAATCCATCCTTCCTCAGGGCAGCTCTGATCATATTTGTCCAATGATCAAAAAATATTCAGTGGCTCCCCATTGTCTGAGGAATAAAGTCCAAACTCCTTCACAAACCATGTCTGGCTCTTGTCTCTGACCTTCCTATCTCAGCTTACTGCCCTCTACACCCCTGCATGTACCATGAGCCCCTCCCTTGATGAGCCGCCCACTATTTCCTCAGTACCTTGGACTCTCTGTCTCCAGATCAGAGTTCGCCCTGTTACTTTTACCAGGAATACCTCTCGGGGCTTCCTTTGCCTGCTGCAATTCTCCCCAACCTTCAAAGCCTAGTTCATAGGTTGCCACCCTCCCGCATCCTCCTTTAGTGGTAGAGAATAAAGTCCAAATGCTTAAAGGGACTTTCACATTCCTGTTGGGCCTGGCCCTCCTGCTCATTGGCCCAGCCTTTCCTCTTCCCACTTTCCTCCTTGCTCTATCTGCCCTAGAATGCTGATCTTCTCTGGTTCCTGGGATGTGCCATGCTTTCTCACACCGCCAAGCCGTTCCCTCTGCCTGGGAGGCTGTTGCTGCCGTCCCTTTTTCCCCTCATTTTCCTGAACCCCAGACCAAGTGCTTGCTCTCTTTTACACACTCATTCAGTGACTGTGCCTGCATCTATTAGCTAGACTGTGCACTGCATGAAAGTGGGCCCTGTGTGTGTCTCATTTATCACTATATCCCTGGCAGTTAGCCAGTGCCTGGCGTGCACTAGATGCTCAGTCTCTGTAATAAATGTTTATTCATTCACTAACAGGCTCCCTCGTTTATAGCGTTCTCAGCAATCTGCAGCAAAGTAGTCACTTTTGTATGTTTCTCCCATTTTGATCATTAGCTTCTGTAAACAAAGAGGAATATCCTTTCATTCTGGACATTTTCAAAGGTATACCAAAGTCAAGAGAATAATACAGAGTCCAGCAGAAGTAAGGCTTGCTTGAGTGTGGTTGGTAGGGCAATAACAGGGGTGTAATAATGTATAGTTTTAGTTTGAACGTTTCACCTAAAATGTCATATGGTGTGCTTGACAGTGGTATTGTTCTGTTACAGAATGACATACTTACGATTTTATAATAAAAGATTTTGTAATAAAGCAGGGATGTTATTTGTGCCGGACCTTGTATGATAAACCCCCTTTCCTCATCATGCTGTTCCGACGGTCAGCAACAGCTGGCGAGCCCTCTTTCATCTCTCTCTCCTGTTTCTGGATTATTTCAAAGCACATCTCAGACATCGTAAATTAAACACTTATTGAGGGTTCACGTGTCTTGTTCATCTTTACTCTTCACGTAACCCTTAACTTAGTATCTGGCCCCTAACATATGATAAACGCTCGTGCATTTATTAGAGAAGAATGTCATTCATTCATTCACTCACAAAATCATTTGACTAAGACTTATTGAGCAGCCAAAACATGCCGGACACTGTTGGCATTGGTGACAGATTCAGTGGGAGGACACAGGGAATAAATGAGTGAATGAATGAATGAATGATGACATTTTTATAGAACCCTATAGTGGTAATTTCTACGCAGATCATTAAACTGCATAGCAAGTGATTGAGCGGCTACTTAGAACAGGTGCTTAGAGAGAACCTCTCCAAGGAGGTGACCTTGAAACTGAGTCCTGAGTGGCAAGAAGGAACCTCAAGGGGCTGCAGAGGGGAGAAAGCAGACCAGATGTAGAAAAACAGCAATAGCAGTGTCCCTGAGGAGGGGGCGGCTTGACTGTTGCTGGAACAGGCAGAGGGCAGTGTGGCCGGGCTGAGGAGGCTTGAGGAAGTGGCAGGACCTGGGGCCTGAGGAACAGGCAGGCCACATCCTATATTCAGGGGTGTCCAACCTGCAGCTAGTGGGCCGCATGCAGCCCAGGACAGCTATAAATATGGCCCAATGCAAAATCATAAATTTACTTAAAATATCATGAGATTTTTTTTTTGTGTGTGTGTGTGATTCCATGTCACAATGCATGTAATGTGTGGCCCAAGACAGCTCTTCTTCGAGTGTGGCACAGAGACCCCAAAAGGTTGGACACCCTTGCTAGGGCTTTATAAGCCAAGGTTTTGGGTTTTGTCAAAGCTTTGCTAGATACCCATTAGGAGCTTTTAAGGAGGGGAGTGATAAGATCTGTTTAAAAGATAATTTTGAGTTAGGTATGGATAATGAACCACGATTGCAATAGCCTAGGAGAGAACGGTGGTGCTTCAGACCAGTTTGGAAGCAGTGACGATGGACAGATGTGGAAGATGAAGGAGGAGCCAGAGGCGATGAGTCTCGCTGAGGGAAGGGCTGTGGAGACGAGGGAAAGAATCCTGTGGGGGGACAAAGGTCAGTAGGCATCGGTGGCGGAGGGGAAGTGATTGGGAAGCACCAGCAGTGAACAGCACTGTGGCCATAAGTGACACCAGCTGGGGTGAACTACGTTCACACAGACTTATTTCAGAGGTCCCCGCACCAGCCTCAGTTTCCTCTCCTGTCCGATGGGCTTGGTGATACCATCTTGAGGGTTTCTCTCGAAGGTTAAGTGAGGACGTAAGAAAGGGCCGGCAGTGTCTGGACAGAGTGAACACGCAATGCATGTGAGCTCTTGTCTACTGTCCCACCTCAAACACACCCCTCAGCCCGTCAGCCACGGTCCGCCTGAGGATTCATCCTGGGGAGTGGGTGCACTTCCGTCCGTGCTCTGGGAGCGTGACAATTCCCAGGGAGAACTGATTCACCCGCTCACTTGTTGGGCAATTCTTGTACTTTTGGTGCTGCTGACAGGAAGGTCTGGGTCAACAGGGAAATTGTTGCCCCAGGGCTAAAGTTTTCTTAGGTGAGTGAGACCCAGAATTCCTGGAGGACCTGGACTTCCCTGGAGAAGGGTGAGAATGAGAGGGGGCAGGAAGAGAGAGAAACTAGGCACTGCCCCTCTGATCCATGTGGGGCCCAGGGACACAGGATCCCCTAGGGACCCGCTGATCTCTGCTCAGTGTTCCTCCCGCCCCTCAATGACTCAGTGAACACAAAGGGCCCTGGAACTTTCCTTGACCAGCCCTGAAGGGAAATGCACCTGGACCTCCTAGAACCAGAACCCAGGAGCAAGGACCAAGGCATCCAAGTGTTACTCCTCCCACCTTCCCCACCCCCAAAAGAGCACATGTGAGAATCTTTTTTCTTTTTTAAGTGACATGCATGTGTGTCTACATACACCCACATATATATACACATCCATGTGTCATACTTTATAAGCATGTATATGCAGAGAAAGACAAAAAGAGACATACACTAAAATGTTAAAGGTGAAATTTCTCTCGGTGGCTAAAGTGTAAATGAGCCCTTTTCATTTGTCTTTGTGCTGTTGTGTTTTCCACAATGCAGCACTTCCTGGGTGCGCACGATCTTCCGTGGTTCTAATCTGTTCCCGAAACGGTCTCCACGGGGATCATTGGTGAGAAAGTGACAGCAGAGAGCACTCGTTCTCTCACGTATTCACTTGGGTCGTTCCTTTACTTGACAAATGTTTGAGTGCATAGTGGGCATTACTGCCCGACCTTAAGGTAACACGAGACACACAAGGTACAGTTCCTGTCCTCAGGAGCTTTTAAAAAAATTACAGCAGAATACTGCAAGGGGAAAAATGAGTCAAGTGAAAAATAAAGGGTCCTGAGGAGATGAGGTGACTTCTAGCTGGAAGCATCAGGGGTAATTCCATGCAAAAGGCGAGGTCTGAGCTGGGCCTTGAGGGCCAGGTAGGACTTGGAGATGTGGAGCGGGTGGAAGGGTATCCAGGCAAGGTGGAATGCATAAGTGAAGGCACGGAGGCAGAGAAATACCAGGGGTATATGGAAAATAGCAAATAAAAGACACTCTCTTTGGCTGCCATGGCTAACAAAGTTTACTATGTATAAATATAAATGTACATATACTCGCTCGAGAATTTGCTCAGGATAACCTGGTAAAGTGGATGGGGCAGCAGTGAATGCTCCCATTTCACAGGTGAGGAAAGTAGAAGTCTGAAGGGATAATGGCTTCTATCCAAGACCACCAAGTACCAGTGGGAGACATGGAAAGTTCTCAGATCTCCTGACCCCAGGGCTGCTCGCTCCTGGGACAACCCATGGAGAGAGGCAGTTTCTCATCAATGGAGAAAAGCAGTCACTGAAAATATGGAACAGCATCCCATTGCTCGTAAACAGACGATCGCACAGATCAATCAGCCCAGGTAGGACTTGTGCCTATCGGTAGGCTGTACCTCACTGCTGGGCGTAGAGAAAGGGGTAGGAAGCATGTAACGTGCTGCCAACAACTGTTTGGGTGGAGAAGGGTGCAAGCAACGAAGCAGGGAGGTGGTGAAAGAAGAAAGGAAATGAATGAAGAATTTTAGAGAACACAACCGGGAAGACCATGGTTATGTACAAATGTGTTTGTTTGCGGTCATAGTTTTTAATGGCAAAAATGGGAACATCTATAATGTTTAAGTATAGATTTTAGTTAAAATAATTATGGCATGTTCAGACCACAGAAAAACTTTTTCACCCTTAAAAATCAGGAAGAGCATGTGTAATTATTAACATGCAATAGTGTTTAGAAGATATATCTTTGAGTGGGATGAAATTATGTACCAGCGCGCCTAAGACAAGCCCAGCCCTCTGCTGACTTGCACGTGGAAGGCACTCCAACGACGGCTGTCAATGGCTACGGGATTATATATTTTTAACAACAGATTTTTCTTCACGTTGGGAAATTTTGCAAGAATTCTAATCTGCTGTTAAGTTACATTTTCTTATTCACTGGATTTCATCTCTGGTATTGCCCTTCCTTCCCTTTCCTGCTTGGTCTCACGGCTCCTCCTCGGAGCAGCTCGGGGGAGGACAGCTGCCTACGCTGACTGCTTCCTGCAACCCACCTCACGGGGGAAGGCTGGTCCTGCTGCCCGTCCTGGGTCTTATTCACAGCCGATCCTCAGTCCCCAAAATAAACACCCAGGGTGTTTCCTCTTCCTAAAGGGGAAGCAGAAGCCCCTGGTGAGCAGAGGGAAGGGTGAGCCCTGTCTAGACCATCATCCAGGGGGAATTCTGTCTGCACAGTTCCCCTTGGAAATCCCCAAGCTCTGCTGACTCAGGCCACCCATTCCTATGGTGCCTTAGATCCCAGCCATCCTTCCCCAAGGAGAGGCTAATTATTCCGGAGCCAATTGGTGCAGTGATCTTTCGAAGGAGAACTTGCTCAGATAAGGTAATAGGTCCAATTACAGCCTCCCTGACTGATGGCCTGTCAAGTCCAGCCTTGGGCCCTGCCCAGAGATAATCCTCTCCTGCCAGGCTGGTGGGGTGGGGGTGGGGGGGCCGTGGCTGGTGGGGGAACCAAAACAGGCCAGAGACCTGAAGGAATTCAAAGAGCAAAGAGACCCCTCAAGAATGCAGGTAAACAGCCCCCACTTTTTTTTTTTTCTGAGGAAAAGAATCACACTCTGGGCAATGTAACACCCCCAGGAGACTTTCCGGCGATGTCTGGGGATGTTTTTGGTTGTGGCAGCTGGAGGGAGTGTTGTGTGCTGCTGGCATCCAGGAGGTAGATAGAGTCCAGGGTGATACTAAACGCCTATGATACACAGGATAGCACCCTCCCTTGCCAAAGAATTATCCAGCCCCAAAAGTCAATAGTGTGAGGTTGTGAAACTCCTGTTCTGAGGTGTGCTCCATGCTGGACAGATGCAAAGAAAGGGGGTCTGGAGCAATCCCCAGACTTGGGGATCTCTGCAGAGGAAGACCCCCGGGGGGAGGATTTTCCTAAAGGTAAGAGCAAAGTTTCCAAGCCGCCAGTCCCCACCAAAACATGACATAACTCTGTTTCAAAAGTGTTTTAAGTGAATTATCTTACAAGTAATTTTATTCAAGAAAAAAAAAAAAAAGAATGTGGGAAAAGGTAGAGGACAGGAAGGAGAAAGGCTTGGATGCTGGCCACAAGCTTTGCTCTGATTCTGAGCATTTAATGATTAAAGGCAGACTCTTTTGTCCAGAACTCAGTAAATAAAGTAAAACAGCAAAATCCATATTTGTCTTGTTAACTTGTATAAATTGTCTGGAACCTTGGAAATACCTTTGACCGTGCCTGAAAGTCTATCAACACAACATAAACTGAACTGGAAATGTAATAACACATGTGTTAATTTGACTAATAGGTGGTCCCATGTCTGTGGTGGGGTTGCATCGGTGAAGATTTGAATTAACTATGTGTGCAATGATCACATCTACCAGGTCTTCACTTTGCTTCTCCCAACACATCCTTGGTACTTACTTGGATATCCTAAGCCTCTGGAAGGATAATGTTCTGCGTTGTCCTCCTCCTTGGGCTCCTTCCCCAAGATCTAATTTGATCCAACAAGCATTGACTATGCTGTTCCAATGGGCCCAACAGTATGGTTGCTGCTGTGGATGCACACCTAGTGCATGGACACAAATTTGGGATTGGTCTAGGATGTGGGGACTTAAAGCTTGAAAAGAATGTGTTGCTTCTGATGGAAGAGGACACTGGGTGAGTGAGTGGGAGCTGGATTGGGCTGGAAGATAATGACTCAGGGCATGAGATGATCCAGGTCACCCCAGTGAAAAATGTTCATAAAGTCATTGGACCTGGAAACTTGCATCTCAGGTGAGAACATGAGCTCAGGATCTAAATGTGGAATTATTCCCCATAATAATGAGTCCATTGAGATGGGCAGAAAATAGAACAGAGGCCCAGAGGCTGGACCTTGAGATGCAATTCATAGCGGAGGGGCAGGAGGAGGAAGAGAATGCAGTGAAGACAAGGACTAAGAACAATCAGAGAAACAGGGAGAAAACTGAGAGAGTGCAGCACTGTTGAAGTTGAGGAGGGAGATCGTTTTGTTTTGTTTTTTTCAGGGACAGTCAAAAAATGTGTTTGGGTGGTGGGCACACAATGCAATGTACAGACCATGTATCATAGAAACGTACACCTGAATCCCATATGATCCTGTGAACCAATGTCACCCCAATAAATTTAGTTTAAAAAAAGTCAAAGCTTCATAGCACGAACCCTGAGAAAAGGACCTGGGTAGCAGTAGGGTGAGCAGCTGTTTTGGTTTGCAGGTAGGGTGAGCAGGACTGTCCGGGTTTTAGGGCTGGAAGTCCCACATCCCATAAACATCTCAGCTCTGGACAAATAGGACAGCTGGGGTGTGCAAAGCCTCGTGCTGGACACTAAGCTGAAGCACCAAAAATGAATAGTTCAGCAGCCAGTCACATCAACGCATACCCTCTAAGACACCACATTTTTTTAAAAAATGGATTCTGCCTTTGCCCCATCCTCAGAGTGTGGCCCTGGCTCAGACCCAGGTCAAGGTTAATAAACTGAACTAGTTGGAACCAGTCTTGAAAACCTTTGATCGCCTTTTGAGGGTTTTGGCCTGGAAGCACTTCCTATCGTAAAATTGAGTTAGCCAAACTCTTATTTGGCTCAAGTACTGTTTCTCTAAACTGCCTTCACTCAGGTGATTGCTTTTACTGGAAACCCAACTGTCAAGATAGAGTTGATGACCTTTCTGCAAAGAAAGTCTAAAAACTGAGGCAACTGATAGAAAGATTAAAGAAAATTAGATCACTCTATCAAAGCTGCAGATCCAGTTTTGAGGAAACAAACAGATTTGGGGAACTACAAGGTTGTATGTCTCTGGCAACTTCCAGAAACCCATAGCTTTTCTGAAAAACCAAATGTATTGTGTGTTTGTGAGCAGTGTTGCAAAGCTCTTTTTCCAGGAGCATCCTGTGATGCTTGGAAGTCAAAGGAGACTGTGAATGATTTTCATGTTTTTTGTTTTTGTTTTTTACATGCTTTTGGTTCTGCCCATTTCCTTTAAGCTGGAGGCCAGAAGCTGGCAGCCAGTGGGCCAACTCAGCCTGGAAATGTGTTTTGTTTGGCCCACAGGGTGTTTTTTAAAATTTTGAATTAGTTGCCAGCATTTAAAACCAGATTTTACAGAGAAAAAAAAAAAATCCGGATTTCCTGCTTTTCTTGAAGAACTGGAAGATCTGAGGACATTGGGGCTGCGTGTACACACAGCAGTAATCCACAGGGTGGGGCAGCGACTGTCCTCTTCCACCGGGCGTCTGCCCTTCCCGCGCCCCACCCCCACCTGCCCTGCTACCTCCCTTTACCTGTTAGGCCCATCCCAAGGCTCCACAGAGAATGAGGCCCCCCAAATACCTCAGTTGTTAGTTCTAAACAACTTGCCTTGACCTGTTTCCTGTTCTACGTCCCAGCGTGTTCCCAAGCCTTGGAGGTTCTGACGTCATAACTGATTTCCTGTTTGTGGATTCGGCTCAACCCCTTGGCCAAACACCTGGCACCATTCCCCCGGGTTACCTGTGCTTCCTGCCTCTGCCCCTCTAAATCAGGCAGCCCCACCCAATGTTCCACGCTGCTGGCTGCCACAACACCAAGCCACAGGCACCCCCACTTGCTTTGCTCTCACTTTGTATCTCTTCCCACTCTTAGTCTCCACTCACCACCTCCTCCAGGGCCCACCTGGCTGCTGATCCCTCAACTTGGTCTCCTGTGTCCACCCTTGAAATCATCCCTTGGACTCAACCATAGAGTTCAGCTCCTGTGTGAACTCTGGGCTTCTCTCTCTTCAGCTTTGTTTGTGAGTCTTCTTCCTACTTACAAAACCTTCAAGTCGATTCAGCTCCAGCTATTGGAAATGTATTAGTCAGAGTAATGCTAGCTGCTACAAGAAATAAACCCCCAGCATGTCAGCGGCTTACATAATACAGTTTATTTCTCACGTAAGAGTCAAATGGGAGTTTTTACTGGCCTGAAGGCAGGACCCAAGCTCCTTCCAGCTACAGCTCTGTGACCCTCGAGAGCCTCGGAATCCTCTTCGTCCAGCTAGTGTGTAGCTAAAAAAGAGAGAGTGGCAAAGGAGCCCCTGCTTCCTAACTGCCATCCAGTCTGGAAACGACACATGTCACTTCCAATCGCACTCCATTGGTGAGAACTAACCACGTGTCCCCACCTAAATGTAAGAGGGGAAAGGAATTGCAGTCTGCAGGTGAGGCGCCATTCCCCGGTGACAGTGTCATGCCATGGAAGAGAGAGCTTGAGTTAGGGAAGAAGAGCTGACCTCTCCGCCGCAGCTCCCATCCAAGCAAAGGCAGCTCCCATCCAAGCAGAGGCTCGGGTGCTGGCTCCCTGCTGAGCTGATACTAGTTCCATTAGGTGTGGGTAGGAAATGGCGCATCTCGCTCCAGGATTACAGAACTCTCCACAGCAGAACTCTCTATGGCAACTGATGGAAACCCACACCAACCTAAGGGGGGGAAAGGCATTTGTTGGCTCTAATAACCGAGCAGCTCAGGGGATGAGGTGACCTAAAGTACAGTTGGGTCCAGACACTCAAACGTGGCTGCTAGGTCTCTTTCTCTCTCTATCTCCATAGCTTGACTCACTCCTGCAGATTTTCTCCAGAGGACAGGAAAAGTAGCCAACAGCTGCCCTTGCATCACATCCTCCCAATTTCATGCTCTAAAAAGAAAAAACCCTTTCTCCTTCCAGCTCCAAACTCTAAAATCTCCGCCAAAGGCTCTGACTGGCCTGGCAGGGGTCACAGTTCTACCAGGGAAGCAGATGAACCGTGAGTTCCTTTTCCACCACATTGGCGTGGGCGAGGAGCAGCTGCCTGAGGGAAGCAGGCGCTGGCGGACAGACACAGCAATATGTACACAAGTGACTTGCCACTGACCATGCCTCTGTGGCCAGGCCGGACCCCAGGCCTCAGAGCGGGTCCCGGGGAGCAGTCTGCTGAGACCAGAGCACACTCACTACGCACCGCATGAGTTAGAGCCGTGGTCTCTGTGACAGTTAACAGGGTCTTCATGACTTCCCGAGTTGGAAAAGGTCTGTTGATAAGTTTTTTGTAAGACCTGAACATTGTTAAGTTCCATCTAAGTGATAGATTTACATAACAAAAATTACTGGAAAATTGATGTTTCTCAGGCAGGAATTTACTTCAAATGCTGAAGTACTGCCTTCATTCATCCATCTGATGAGTAATTATTAAGAATCTGTGATTGCCCAGTTTGCAGTCAGATACTGCACATACAAGATGGATAAGTTTAAGACCATGGCCTCACAAAGCTTAGAGTCTCTAGTAGATAAGGAAACACAGTTGAGGCAAAATGTGACACCAGGACAAAGTCTGTAAGGGAGTATCATTGTACGAGCAAACAAGAGATTGTACAGCATGGAAGAAATTACTCATCTGCTGAAGAAATGAAGAGAAGGATCAGGAGCAAATTCAGGATGCATGACAAAGTACTTTAGAGTGTAGGTGTCACCAGCGTGCTACCCGGCCGGGTGCCACTGGGACAAGCCATCCTCAAATGCTGTCCCTGATTGCTGCTGAGTTTTAGTTGGAGGGTTTTACCCATGAACACACATTACCAATTTTGTATTAAGTCGATGGCAATTGTTTTACATTTCCAACAACTGGTAATGCCATTACATAAAGAAAATCTATACAGTCTAGCTCTGCATTCTTTTCATAAAATTTTTATTTGGGCATCATTTTAGATTTACAGAAAAGTTTCAAAGAACACAGAGAGTTCCCGTATACCCCTCATTCACTTTCTCCTAATAATACATTTGTCAAAATTAAGAACCTGATATTGGTACATAACTGGTAACTAAACTCCTGCCTTTATTCTAATATCACCAGTTTTTCTACTAATGCCTTTTTTCACTCTAGGATACCACATTGAGTAGCTCTTGATTTTTAAGGATGTTTTTCTTCAGGCGTGGGTCAGCTCTGCCTCTTCTCCTCCTTCCTGCCAATGCTTTAGACATTTCATGGTTCATTAGCACCTGTTCTAGAGTGTGAGCAGGGAAGGAAACAATTTTGAAATGTTAATTAGCCAAATGTTATTTATTGGTTTGTGGAAGTTAGCTCAGTTGTTAATAAGGCCAAGGTTATTGGCCTCATCTCTGTAAATGAGTCAGCTGGCTCGGCAATGACAGGGGAGATTTCATCCTGTGGCTTTATCTGTACCCTAAACCTTGTCCAGCTTTTCTTAAATGCAAATTTTTTGGCCACAGTGGGGTAATGGTGGGAGTGCCTACCCTATTACCTCACTACTCAGAGTGCAGTTCATGGACCAGCGGCATCAGCATCATCTGGCTCTTGTTAGAAATGCAGGATAGCGAGTCCCACTCAGATTGAAGAATCAAACTCTGTTAGGTGATTAAAAAGCATGGCTATTCACCAAAAGTTTGTTGAGAACTTACCCTGTGTGAGGTGCTGGAGTTTCAAAAGAAAAACAGAATCAACTTTGCCATCATAGAACATAACCATCTATCTAATAGGGATTCTAGACAAACAAAATGACAATGACAGAGGCAATTGTAAGGATGTGGTACGTAAACACAATAGAATATTACTCAGCCATAAGAAAAGATGAAAATGCCATTTATAGGTGGGTCTTGAGAATATCATGCTAAGTGAAGTAGGTCTGACAAAAAGGACCAGAGCCATATGATTTCACTTGTATATGGGTTATAAAACAGAAAGCAGCAAACAAAAAGAACTCATAGGCACACACCCAACAGTACAGTGGTTACCAGAGGGGAGGGGGAGGGGGTCAAATACACGGTGACAGAAGGAGACTGCATTTTGGGTGGCGAGCACACAATGCAACATCAGAAGATGTGTTACAGAATTGTATGCTTGAAACTTACATAAGCTGATTAACCAATGTCACCCCCAATACATTTAACTTTTAAAAAAAGCAAAGGTGGTTGTGATAATGGGGTTCTGCCAGCGAATAAGAGAGAGCCTAATCAATTGGGGGACAAAAGAAGACTTTTCAGAGAATGTCTTATTTGAGCTGCAACCTGAAGGATAAGATTTAGCCAGTTGAAGGGAAGGAAGGTACAAGGGGTGAGCGTAGGGGAAAAGCAGGTTAGGGGTGAAGGAACTCAGAGGTGAGAGACGGCATGGTGTCTCCTGGGCACTTCACGTACTGCAATGTGGCTAGAACATTGAATGTCAACCCTGGAGATGATCCACAGAGTTTCTTCTCTCCGCATTCATCAGCATCATCAGCATATATTATTGAGCACCAACTATATGGTAGGCTCCATGCTAGGTGTTGGGGATATGCATAATAAATCTTCCAGTCAGTTCCATGTAACGACTCAAACAACTGGAGAGAAGAGGTACACGATACATCAGAGGATCCCCTGGATGGAATGTCCAAGGGAGGCCAGGCCTGGGTTGAGATAAGGTCGGTAGAGTGTGACAATTATCGAGGGGCTAAGGAAAGAGATTCGGGAATTCTGTCCCATTCCAGTCTTGCACAAAAAAGAAATGCGCACACACACACACACATACACACGAAACACTCACTGTGGGGGCTACAGACCTTACTGAGGTTTGAGGCATGCTCCCATCATGCTCCCTGCCCCCACAACACCAAGCACCCCTCTCTATTTTTTTTAATTTTTAAAAATATGCTTATTGATTTGAGAGAGAGAAAGGATGGGAGAGATAAAGAGAGAAACATCAAGGTGAGAGAGAAACATCGATTGTTTGCCTCCCTTACACCTCAAGTGGGGATCGAACCTGCAACTTTTATATGTTCCCGGGCAGGGAATCAAACCCCCAACCTTCTGTTGTACAGAAGACACCCCAACCAACTGAGCCACACTGGCCACAGCAAGCATGCCTCTCTTTAGAGGTCCTCATGATGCTTATTTCTCACTTGTCTCTCACCTCTCCAACTTCTCCTCTCACACCGCTTTACCTTTTCCTGACTCTCAGGGGCCAGCCCATTTCTCCCTTTGTCACACACGGAACAAGTTCACTTCCCCAGCTCCAGGCTTTCTTTTGCACAGCTGATGATTTAGCTAAAACATTGGTGTCACCACCACCAGATTCAGTCCTTTAATCAAGACCACCCTCCCTCCAAGCCTGTCTTTCTGTGGGAGTAAGGGTGAAGGGGGTTTCCTTCTTCCAATCCTGCATGCTATGCATGAGAAAAGACAAGGGAAGTGCAGAGAAAAACAGGAGCTTAGGGTTGGAGCTCCTCCTGAAGCAGGTTATGGGGATGGTGGGGCAGGGAAGCAAAGACCTGAAAGGGTGACCAGGAGGGAGGAAACCAGGTCCCAACTGAACGGAACAGGTTTTATTAATAGAGCGGGGAGAGCGCAAAGCCTGCTTTGGGAACTGAGGAAGGAGCACAAAACCGGACCTTGAAGATTCAAGTAAGAGGAGAAAACAGACTTTCAGGCAGGGCCCTTTTGACAGGAAAGGCAGGGAGGAGGACAATTTGGCTGTTTCTTATCTATTACTAGAGCTCTTTGACAGGAGTGGAGGCCTGTCACAGAACATGCAGAACACGCTGGGTGGCAAGGCCAACTTCTAAAAGGCATAGCACACAAGGCTATTCCTGGACTTCTCTTCTGCAGGCAGTGGGGAGCCACTGAGGTTTTGGCATGGCGCGGCATGACCATTTATGCTACCGAAGTTACTTTTATTGACTTAGCTGATATGTTGGCAAATGTAAATCTTCAGATTACACAAAACCTGCCTTTGCGCGCGCACACACACACACCCTCCTCCAATTCACAAAAGAGCAACTGGTTGGTAATAGAAAGACCTGCATTGGTCTGTTTTCTGCCCTTGTCTTCGTGATTCCTTGGTTCACAGGGAATCAGCAGCAGAGCTGCCACTGACAGGCAACGTGTTGAATACCTTTAACTGCCTCTCAGCCTCCAGTCCCATTTTTACTGGGACTTCTTCAAAGCTAAAGAGCTGTAAACTATGTTTCTCAGGTCCTTTGCGGCTACAGTTCTGCCTGGTACAAAGTAGGGTTCATCAGTTAGATGCAGTTATGAGAGACAAAAGGCAGAATAGAGTCAGGGGTCACCTTCCTGATGCTTTGGCAAAGTTCTGCTGATAAGCAATGTCAAGGCCACGTGGATATCCACAGCAGCATCCAGTATTCACTCTCCAGATCCGTGAGTGTCGAGTGGAACTGGAGGGAGAGGAGGTGGAGGTGGGACCCGGTCCCTGGATGACAGCCATGATGGCGAACTCTGAAACGGAGCCATCTTCTCGGAGCCTCCTAATCACCGAGGAGTTGCAGCTCCCCGGCGATCACTTTTGCAGTGCCGTGGTGTTCATTCCAAGAGGGAGCTCAGTCCTCCAGCCAGCTGTTCTGATCATTATAAAATCATTAATTTCCTTCTTGATTAAAATATCCTGGGTGGCTTTTGTTTCTGACTCTGAACCTTAACTTCTGCAGCAAGAGGTTATAAAAGCATAGTTTTTCACTAAAGAGACTCTCAAAAAAAATTCTTACAGTTGACATCCAAACTGTGATGAATCGAAGGGTCTGGAGCCACTTGCCTCTTAGCATGTGGGCTTGTCTGAGACAATGTTCCCCAAGTGTGATACATAGTCGTGCATCTCTAATAGTACGTGTTCCTCCCTCTATGGGAAGATTTTAGATAGCACATGGTGAACATTCACACAGTTTTGACAATTGCTCATTTATTTTAATGTGTACTAGCAGAAAATTTACAGGTAGCAGCATATCAGATCTGATTTTGTGAATCAGTGACTTCACGAATGTTATTGTTTATGGCAAGGCTAGAGTGGGTAGTGAGTACGCCAGCAAAACACGTTAATTAATCTAATGAAAAATGTTAAATAAATAACAGATAGATGGCACACAGATCTGGCAAAAACCATGAGAATGGTATTCAAATGGCTGAGGTTAGGGAAACACTTTCCCAGCTACCCATTCTTATGAGTCCCCTCCCTGAACAAATGGAGGGGAGAAATTTGAGACTGTAAATTCTGTTCTCCAGTCTGCAGCAGCACTCATTCCCAAAGACCACCATTCTTTTTAACTCCAGATATTACTGAAAGTCTACACGGCTCTGCAGTGTTGTGGAGAGAACACCAGAACCTGTGGGTTATCACGTGCCAAGGCTGGATCAGCTCATCAGCAGGACCAAAGGGTAAGGTAGGGAGGAGAAACTGCAAAATGAGTCTGGCTCCAGGAACGGTGCTTATTCAACATGGAGCCATAAGTTTAGAAATAGACTTGGGTGTGTTTGTTATGGGAGATCCAGTACTATAGCGAAAGGGAAGATAAGAATCCAGGATTATTCCCTTCACAGGGAAAGTTGGCAAAGTCATCTCCCAAGAATTCCTATCAAAAGCCACAAGCTCCAGACACACTAACAAAATCAGAGGACATCAAGGAGCCACCCTGCCTCTCTGTCCTTGTTTACGTCCCTCAGACCTCAGGAGAGATACTGCAGATGTATGACTCTAAATGTAATGAGTACAAATTGCAACTACTGAAAATATATACCTTGATAATGCTTAACTGCAACAGCAGGGAGATAAGACAAGAAACTGGACTAGAGGACATTTAGAAAAAAAGGGTCTAATGATTTCCAATGTCCATGTACAGATCAGTGTCCAGCTGGCTACAGAATGATCGCCTATCTGGGGGTTGAGTATGGGTGTGTTTTTAAAATTTTTTCCAGCTTTATTGAGATATACTTGATATATAATTGTGCAAATTTAAGGAGTACAACACGCTGATTTGATATGCATATATATTGCAAAATGATTACTGCCATAGGATGGGTGTGTGTTTAAAATTGTAGATTCCCAGTCACCACCCAGAGAGAATGCCGGTTCGGGTGGAGATGGACACTCAGGACTGGCGATTTTAACAGATTGTCCCGATGGTTGTAACAGTCTAGTCTGCAAACCACTTTCTGCGTCCTCGTGTCTCCTGTCTAGTTGCTTCCTCTCGTTCCCCGCTGGCCCAAGCCAGTTCACTCCTGCCGCGCTGGTTGACTCTAACAGCTGCTAACCCGTCTCCTTCCTGCCGCTTTCTGTCTTTAAACACTTTGGAGCCGAACCACTGACTCTGAAGGACAAGAAGATAACATAATGTCCAAAAAGAGCCTTAGTTCTTGGGGAAAAGCCACATAACTTCTCAAAACTGCAATTTTCCTCATCTTTAATAAATATGCCCACATTACTGGGTTGTTGAAAGAATAAAACAAAACTATTGATTCAAGTACCTGTGACATGTGACCTAAGTTAATCACATTCTATGCCCAGAAGCATCCAGGGCTACTGGAGCAGACATGCCTTGTCCATTTGGGCAGCGTCCTTCATTTGGAAACTGTCTCCCTTCCCCTGTTCTGCAAGATTCTGGAGAATAGCCAATTGCAGATCCTATGAGGTAGGCACATGACTTAAGCTAAGCCAATCAGACTCTCTCCTGGGAATGTGAATGTTGAGTGGGGATCCTGGGATGAAAGATTTGAGGGGCTTTGGGGTGTTTTTTTTTTTTTCAGTTCTACAACTAGTTTATTGATTATTCTGTGCTTTCTTTCTTTATCTCTTGAGAGGTTTGAAACTGAGTCATGAGTTCATCCTCTGGAGATCCCCTCTTGCTTGGTCAGTTCTTCTTTTAATTCTGTAAACTCCCCAATATCCTTCTAATAGATTGCCCCCTTTTTCTTCTCAGTTAACCCAGAATTGGCTTCTATTTTCTAAAACCAAAAAGCCCTACCTGATCCAGCCTCTCAATGTCTACAGAACAAAGCATATAAACTCATCTTGTATAGGTGGTCCACAGTGTGTTTGTGTCTCACTCAACAGCCCCTCCCTGAGTAAGCTGAAGCCATTGTGTAACAACCCCGTGACAGCCAGTGATTAGCCTGTGTGCTTTGTCCAGCAAGGAGGGTGTCTAACTCATCTCTGTCCCATGCAAATGGCTTAATGTATTTTGATCAGATTTCATTAAGAATCAGCTCTGACATTTCAAAGAAGAAAAGGCATTCTGTGTTTCAGAGCAGAAATGCTTCCCAGAATCTAGGATTAAAAAGAATCTGGTGGCATAAAGCAAGTTCTGGGGATATTTTAAAAAGTATATTACTAAGAGTATGTTCTATTCCTTTGGCTAGAAATTAGGGTCCAAAGTTTAAGGCAGGGGGCCCAAATGAACTAGCCCAGTGATGGTCAATGAACCCAAATTCCTCTGTGTTTATGCACTATAGCCCTCTGGGTTATGCATTTTAGCAGCCAGAAAGATTATTTGTGCCCTCAGGACATCCCGATTACCCAGGAAATCTTACTCGTAAGTACTCAGTTCTGGGAACTTTAATCAAGTAGCAGAGTGCAAATTCTTAACTGATCATAGTAACATTAGGAAACAAGGTTGATTTTAAATTGATCTGATAATAGACTACTAGTAAATTCTCTTTCCTTTCCTTACCTGTCCTGCTTCCTCTGTTATTAGCTCTAGTCACCAATTAGCCATTTCTCTCTGGGTCTCCATTCATCTGAAGATTTTTTTTTTTTAAATTCCCTGATAGTGGAGAGAGGTAACGATTAAGGCAATTTCTCCTTCAAGAATGGAGGGAAAATGATTCAATGAACAAGGCAGCCTTGGAGTCCAATAAACTTGGGTGTATACCCTGCTCCGGCACTTGTTTGTAGTTTAACTTCTAGCAAGTTATTTCCTTTCTCTAGGTCTCAGTTTCTTTATCTGTAGGGTGGGATAATAATGTTGAACCCCCATGATTCTCATTCTGTTGGACCATGGCAGCTATAGATCATTGGAATTTTGTAAACAGTGAGTTGCTATGAGGACCAGATGCCTGAAAAGCCCTAGAATGGCTCCTGGCACCGAGCCAGCGTTCAGAACCTCTTCCTTTTCCCCTTTCCCTTGTGCACTGCAGCCCTCCTCCCTAACACCATCTGTCCGCTTCCAGGCCAGACCTCGAATCCTATTCTGTACAGGTATATGTACATGAAAACATGCCATGTTTAAAAGAGTTTATTTATTTATTAATTATAGATTTTATGTATTTATTTTTAGAGCAAGGGGAAGGGAAGGAGAAAGGGAGGGAAGAGAGGCAACCTGGGGGTGGTTGCCTCTCACACACCCGCAGCTGGGGGCCTGCCTGCACCCCAAGCCTGAACCCTGTCCAGGATCAAACCAGTGACTTTCTAGTTTGCAAGCTGGCACTCAATCCACTGAACCACACCAGCCAGGGCTGAAAACATACAATTTTAATATGTTAACATATTATGCACACATTTACTCATTTGTTCAACAAACAGTTATTGAGAATCCATTTGTGCTAGCGCTGCCATAAACCAGTCAGACAGGTTTCTGTTCTCATGGATCTCACTGTCCAGTAGGGGAGTGTTCCCAGTGATGCAAAAAGGAGGCACCACGTGGACTGGACAGGTGAGGGAAGCTTCTCTGAAAGGGGGGCCTGTGAGGCCCAGAGGATGAGGAGAAGCCAGCCCCAAACAGGCTGGGGAAGAGCACCCCAGGCAGAGGACAGCCAGCGCAAAGCCCTAGGCCAGGAAGAGTGTGGTGTGTTTGAGGGACAGAAAGCATCCAGTGCCAGGAGGAATGGGGTGAGAGGGAATGGGGGAACCCTGCTGCCCATTGTGAGGGGTTGGGATTGTAATAGGACACTCTGGAGATGCTGAAGGGAGAAAGGGATGGCGATCTGATTTACATTTCAAAAGCATGGCTCTGGCTGCCATGTCCCAGAGTGGATTGCCAGGAGCCAGGATGGAAGCAAGTCTCTGTGGCTGCCACACCCACGTCCTACCAGACCTGTGGACTCCCAGGGTTAGAAAGCCAGTGGAGCCTGGGGAACACTGGGCCTCATCCCCACCTGCACAGTGCAGTCACCTGGGGGCACTGTTAGCAAAGTTCCAAGGATCCACAGCCACCACCAAACGGCAAGAGAATCAGAATCTCATAGATGAGGGCCAGGCTAACGGGATTTTTTTTTTACAAACTTCTTGGGATATTTTATATGCATTCAGAACTGAGAATCACTGTGTGCGGGTGAACTCTCCAGGACTCAAGCTCTGGCTGCTGCCTGAGACACCTTTCCAGGGTCCAACATCCTGTTATAACTTTCTTTTTTGGGGTGAGCTGAAATGAGCCACTTGAGTAGCTTCCCTGCATTCTCAGTGTAGTGGGGCCAACCAGCAACTCTCTTTTCTACTAAAGTTACCCCTCCCCTCTCCCCCATTGACACACCCAAGGTAAATCTCAGCAAAAGGGAGTGAAGGAACCCAGAAACGGGAAACCTAGACAGAAAAGGAATTGCCACGTCCCCTGGGAATTCCCCCATCCTCCTGCAGGGCACCACCTAAAAGGCTCTTGCAGACAGGGGTGCTGCGTGTGCTGCTCAGAATTGGCGCAAAGTCCCCAGGAGCTGATCTGATGACTCCTCTCCCACCCAGTCCACACAGAGAATTCAAGAACTGGAAGAAACTTTAGCATCAGTAGTTTCATTCTAATTTAACCATGGGTTGGCAGGAGAGGGAGCCAGGCACTAAATATAATCAGTCTTGTACTTCTAAGGCATTCCTAGAAGCTTAAGAGTGGGGAAGAGAACTTGACACCCACGTGCTGGCGGGCTGCATTCTGTAGTTCACAGTCCTCCCGAAAAGCTCCGTAAAACAGATGCTGTTATTCTCATTTAGAGTTTAGGCAGCTGGGGTTCAAAGAGGTAAAGGAACTTCACCAAGGCCCTGCCAAGGCCCCATCCACCATGGGGCTGTGTCCTCTTGGTGTCCTTCTCTAGAGTCTTCCTTCAATGTAGGGATGGTCAGCATCACTCTCCCCATGTCACCCCATTTGAGATCAGGTAGGTACCTGAGCCAGCTCCCTGATTTGTGCTACTCCTTGCCCATCACTCCATCCCCTCAACCCTTACCAAGTGCTCTCCCCCAGTGCCCAGCCCCTCTGGCCCTTCTCTCCTATTCCTCCCCCACGTTTCCTACAAACCCAAGCCAGAGCACGAGGCAGCCCTAATATATTAAGAAAGAACCAAACGTGGAGGTTTAAAGGCTGTCCTTTTTACTTGCATATTTTGATGAAGGGGTGGAGGGAGGAAACTGTTTTCGCCCCTGTGGTTTGACCTGTCTGTGATGGTTTTGTCTGGGTCACTGTGATTTTGCATACTGATTCCTCAACAGTGAGAATTTTCCCAGCTACTCCAGGCCTTCAGTGATCTCTCCTTTGTGGGCTGTGTCTACAGAGTTAGCACTTAGCTAGGAAATCAACTCATCCTGTAACACGGACATGTTATGACTAACCATGGCCACCACCCCACATCTGTGTTCCTCAACACGCTAACTAATTGGCTGATGTATGGCCTGTTGTATGCAGGGGCCACTCAATTTATACCTGAAAGGTGGCATCACACCTACTCCTGGACCTGAAAAGAGCAGGGAATAGAGAAAGAAGCCATTCTTTACAGCATTTTGCTTTCAAGGCAGAAATCAGTCCCTGGAAAAAGCTGCTCCTGTAACCGCATTCCTCTTCCACCTGAACCAAGCCTGCTCCAGCTCTTGGCAGATCCTGCCTCCCTCCCTCACCCCCTCCCCCAATAACTCAGCTGCTCTATCAGGCTCGGCAGATCTTAGTCAATTCTTGCAACAAGCTAGGCAGCATTATTCCTATTTTACAGCTAACAAAATTCAGGATCAGAAAGGGTAACTTGTTCCAAGGCACAGAGAGCTAGTGAAGAGCATGTTGCTAGCCACAAAGCATCAGGGCCTCCGCTCCTCATGTCTGTGCTTTGTCTTAGCCAGATTCAAGGCTCCTCAAGGTGGAGGCCAGGTTTGGGGTCCCGAAGGTCTTAGCCTGCAGCAGAGGCACAGTGAGTGTTTGCTCAGTGAATTGCCAGAGGAAGTTTACCCTGATTACCTATTGTGTGAGAAGCAGTCTGGGCAAAGAGGAAGTGTTTGTGCAGTGATAAGGCCTGTGTGCCCGTCTGTGGGTGGTCCAATGCCCTGGGTGGGGCGGACATGAAGTGGGAGGGTGGGCTGCGGAATGGCTCTGAGGGAAGGGTCAGGGAGGACGGGAGCAGCACCTGAGGGCCGACTGGTTGCCGGCTTCCCTGGCCTCCAGGCGTCCTCCCCACGTCCTCCTCTGAAAGAGCCCAAGACCTGAAGGAAGAGGAAGGGAGGCTCTCAGTGGACATGAGGGGTGCCATGGGAGAAACCCTGCATGTGAGGCCGGGAGTTGGGTTTGGGGCATGCTGGGGATGATGTAGGATTTGAAGGAGCTCCCCAGGAAGATGAAAGAGAAGTGTGCTTTGACTCAATACCTCAGAAAAGAGGACATCTTCTTGAAGGGTCCCACACCAAGAAGGCAAAGCATGGGAAAGTAAGGTGTGAAAGGTGCAGAAAAGATGGAACTTGATGTGGGAAAGCTGTGTGAGGGAACGTTTAGGATGTTGGTTCAGAGAGATGGCTGGGCCTGACAACAGTACGTGAAATGCCCAGGGGTGACAGTGGGAGTGTAGGGTGGCAGTGACAGCAGGGAGCCGAGCCAATACTTCACATCCCCACCTCACCATCCACTGGCTGAGGGACTAAGTTCGTTAGTTAACCTGTCTGACCCTCAGTGTCCTTATGATAAGGGACTTAAGTGAGGGAGGCTTTGCCCGAAGAGCCCCCCTGTCCACCACAGATGAGAATAAGTCTACCAAGACATGATATGCTTAGGGAGGAGAGGTGGCCAATCTCTCAAAAGAGAAGGGCCAAGGACCCCTTCCTCAATGGCTTTTATTAGGTCCGTTTTACACAGGAATACAGGTAAAGCTCAGCAATCATTGTCAGGCAGCAAGGATCAAACAACAGATAGCATGCAAAGAACTCTGAGGGCTTAATCTGAGTCAGGGTCTGTCAGCTAAGGGCTGCAAAACTTTGGGAGACAAACTCTTTTTCTGCTCAGAACCCTTGTCATTTAATTGAGAGCACTCTTAGCAAAGCAGGTTTCACAGGACTTTACGAATTCTTTCTTATGCCCATCACCTGGGGAGCCCGTCCTATCCAGCACAGTACTGCACGGCCCTCTGTCAATGCTTCAGGCTTAAGTGGAGCAGAGCCAGGAAGCCAAGAGATAAGAAACACTTTTCCCAGACAGATTGAGGACTCAGACTATGTCAAGATAGTTGGGGGGTGAAGGTTCATCACCCGCTTTTGCTGTGGTCCCCCGAGTCCTTCCTTGAGGGCCTTCCACATGATCAGGCCTGTGTTAGGCGACCCCTCCCTTGAGGGAATCTTACCCGTCATTGGCTAACCGACCAAGCATTGGAGGCCAGTTATGGATGAAGCAGAAGCGGGGTTCCTGCCAGGGAGATAAGCTCTGTCTCCTTAGTGGCTTACACTCGAAGGTCGCTCACTCAGTCTTAGCCATGGAGGGGTTACAACTTCTGAAACCAGGCAGGGCGGTTCCCAACACTTAAGAGTTAGAAAATTTTAGTTTAAGTAATAGCTAATAAACTTAGTAATCAATGAAAGTAAAAGCTTTTGTTTCAGGAACTGAAGGTATGACCCACCCTGACTCCAGAAGACCATAAGCAGGAGGTCTGCAGGAGGTAAGCAGGAGTCCTCCTGTGCCCCAGGAGGACTGCAAGCAATTCAAGATGATATCTGATCCATTGTGCTCCAGGGTGAGAGGACAGCCATCAGGACACAGCTAAACACCACTGCCTGGGGCACAACTTAAGAACACTGCCCAGGGCAAGAATGCTGAAGGTTTGTTTTTTTTATATATATACAATTAACTTTTCCCTGAATTCCAAACCCCTTACTTACACTTTGTTCTCCTTATAAAAAGAGCCATTTAAAATGGAATTTAAGATGGTCTATTAGGGTATGAACCCACCCATCTTCTCAGATCTCCGGCCATCTGAATAAAGTGTCCACAAAAATTCAATCGCTGTCATTGCTTATTGGGTTCGGTAGTGACAGGCATCATGAACTCCAGTGTCCTTTCTGGTTTCACTTATCCTTAACATGGGAGATTATAATACCAGCTGCCTTATACCATCGCTGTGAAGGCAAAATGAGACAAAGCACATACTGAGCTTAGCACAGCATGCAGATAATAAAGAAGTATTCAGTACGTGTGCAGATAGCAAAGACTGATGGTGGTGGAAAAATCAAGGTGTGTTCCTGGGAGGGAGGGTTCTAGAAACGCAGTGAAAATATAAGCAACTGCCAATCTGTTAGACTTCCTAATAGCTTAAATTTACTGAAGGCCTACTATATGCCAGACACTGTTCTAAGTGTTTTGTATATTTTATTTCATTGAATCCTAACCACCACCTTTTGAGGTAGGCACTATATTTATTTCCATTTACACAAGGAAGCTGAGGCACAGACAGTGCAGGTAACTTGCTTGAAGTTATGGTTAGTGGGTAGGAGAACTGAGGCATTCTGACTCCAGGGCTACACACTTCCATGCTGCCTCTCATCAGCTGCAATAAATGTAAGACATGTAGAGGTACATGCGAGAACTGGTTGTGGGGCTCACAGCCTGGCACGGGGCTTCTGAAATGCCCTGGGAGGGGACCTAAAATGCCTGCTCCAGGGCCCCACGCCCACAGAGCCTGATGCTGGCAGCAGTGGCAGTGGTAGGAGCTGGAGCATAGAGGACAGAAATTTGTGGGGTTTTGTTTCAGTTTTGTTTGGGGGGGGGGTTTGACTGACAGATCGTGCCTCAGGTTTATTGTACAAACTGCACAGAAGGACCAGCCCAAGCAGACAGCAGCCCAGGTGCCACACCAGTTCTTCTGTCCTCACATCAACAGAGGCCTCCTCTCTGGAAGCCTTCATAGGGGCCTGGGCCCATTTGGGAGCCTGAACTCAAGGTGGAGCCATGGTGGCAGACACTGCTGCTGCTGTAGCCTGGGTCTTGGTTTGAGCCTTGGCCTTGGACTTTGGCCAGCAGAGATGAAGACCTTTGGCAAGGCAGGCACGAACATTTTCCCCAAGCTTGGGATGAGTGACGTAAACAATTCAATTGAGCTTGTGGCTGTTCTTTGAGATCTTAAGCTTGACCTCCTTGGGCTTTATGAGGGCCTTGATAGGCTCAGCACGTGCACTCATGGCCTTGGCATTGTTGGCCTGCATCTTCTTCAGGCTTTCTTGTTGTGCTTTTTGGCAAAGCACATGTTCCTCAGGAACCTGAGGTCTACCCCACTAAGAGATTCATATTTTTGTCATCAGGGTTTTTCAATGCCATTTGTGTCATTTTCAGGACTGGTTGTGTGTGGTGTGATTTTTGAACTTGCACGTGTCTACATTGAAGCCTATGGCTCCCAGAGGGCCTCAGAAATTTATATTTTTAACAAGATCCTTAGGGAATCCTCACCCAGGTGGTCTAGAAGTTAGGGGAGAACTCATGGGCAGTATAGGAACAACCAGATGGCCCAGTGGAGACAATATCTAGGTGATGGGAGGTGGCAATGTCTCCTAGATAAGGTGGCATTTGACTTGGGGTTTACAGATAGATAGGATTTTGTGTGTCCCTCTCTCCTTCCATATTTGGAGGCTGTACTGGGTTGAACTGTGTCCCCACAGAAGATATGTTGAAATCCTGACCTTATTCAGAAAAAGAATCTTTGCAGTTTCAAGTAGGTTAAGGGTCTTGAGATGAAATCATTCCGGATTATCTGGATGGGTCCTAAATCCAATGACAAGTGTCCTTAGACAGAGGAGTGAGACAGAGCGGAAAGGGGGATCCACTTGAAGACAGAGGCAGATTGGTGTTATGCAGCCACAAGCCAGGCAGTGCCTGGAGCCACCAGAAGCTGGAAGAGACGAGGAGAAATTCTCCCCTAAAACCTTTGCATAAAGCACATCTCTGCTGACACCTTTATTTCAGATTGCTGGCCTCTAACACTGCAACTAAATATACTTCTGTTGTTTTAGGCCACCAAGTTCAGGCTAAATAATGGCATCACTAGGACACTAATACAGAGACTTTTATCCTAGTCACACCATTCACCCTGGGAAGGTCTTTGCAATTAAACACTGAGTTGTGGAGGGCACAGCCTGCAGACAGTTTGGCTGTGACTGCCAAATCCCCTGCCAGGACAGCAGGCTCTACAGGCGGTGGTGGAGCACAGCTGGTAATGATGCAGTGGCAGCATCTCTGCAAATGCGCGACTTCCCCATTCTCTTTGGATGCAGGCTTGTAAGAAGTCAAAGAAAGGTTCTCGCCTCAGTTTCTGGATTCACATTTTATGAAGGAGATGTCAACACCTAGAAAGCACAATTTCCAGCTCAAAGTCACCCGTACGTGGGCGGCAGGGCCAGACCAGACTGCTCTCTAGAGCACGCAGCAGTGGAATGCCCAGTCCATGGCTTTCAGAGTGGCTTTGCCATGAAGCCTGGTTATTATAAAGCTGTAATGTCATTGCTTTAACTCCACTCCAAGAGTCAATTATTTCTAATAACTACTTGGTGGTTCTCTTTCTCGTCCCTGACCAGTCTGTGGGAAGTAGCTTTTGACCTCTGGCTTAGAGACTCTGATGATTCCCTTACCCAGAGCTGCATCTTCTGCTTTAGGGATGCAAGTTGATCTATCTTCGGAAGCCCATCCCCCAAATGCAGAAGTTGGCCATCTGTAGAACGGACAGCACTGGTTGTGGTCTGTGAAACACCAAATCTTAGAGAAGTACCTCTTTAGAAAAGCTTATTAATACTTCCTTTGTCCATGTGCCACGATGACTTTCTGCAAGGGAGAAGGAAAGGCTCCTTCATGTGCCTGCGGAGAGAGCTTCCTCCTCATCTGAAACCCTCGCTTCCCATTCCTCCCTCTTGGCTAACGCTGGAGCTGAGAGCATAGCTGGCAGAGGAATGGACCTTGTCCCCACGCTGGTGTTCCAAATGCTCTAGTTACTAGAGGAACAACTCCAGGCCAGTTCCTAGGAGAAAGGGCGGCAGAGTTTCAGCAGAAGAAACAGGAATGTAAATCAAACCGAGAAATATTTATTGGGCGCATGCCACTAGAAAGACATTGAAAGGTTAGGTGCTGAAATAGAAATGGGCAAGGGTTAGGTTGGAGCATTAGTTTTCAACCCTGGATGCATGTTGGATCACAGGAAAGATCTGAAGAATTCTGATGCTTTGATTGTATCCCACACCACTTACATTGTCTGGGGGACATTCCAGCATCCGTGCTTTTTAAAAGATCCCCAGATGATTCCAATGTGCAGCAAAGTTAGGGAACCCCTGAAATACGACATCCCTATGGACCATACCCAGATATTATGTTCTCAGTGGTCTGGGTTGGGTCCTAGGTGAGACCTAGGCATTGGCTGTTTTTTTTTAAAGCTGCTAAGGGGCCCTGGCTGGTATAGCTCAGTGGATTGAGCTCGGGCCTGCGAACCAAAGGATCATGGTTCAATTCCCAGTCAGGGCACATGCCTGGGTTGCAGGCCAGTTCCCAGCAGGGGACGCACAAGAGGCAACCATACATTGATATTTCTCTCCCTCTCCCTCTCTCCTTCCCTTCCCCTCTAAAGATAAATAAATAAAAATCTTTAAAAAGTTGCTAAGGGGATTCCAGTGTGCAGCGGTGACTCGTGTAAATAACAAAGGGAAAGAAACATGGGCATTATCAAGGTGCCTGCAGCTGGTGCTCTTTTCTGTCTGTATGGTCCATATCTCTTGCAAGATGGAAATTTTCTTGAAAGAGAATAAGTTTTAGTGGATCTTGGAGACTGCTGGACACCAGATACTGCTTAGTGGCCTATCAAGAGGGGAAAAAAGCATTGGAGAGGAAATTCAAAACCTTCTCAGAACCGGGAGTGAAGGCTGACAACAATGTAGTCCCCTGCTCTAGCAAGCTTTAAGATTTGCAAGTGCTTTTGAAACAATCTCAAGTTCTATTGAGGATCTGTGAGTGTACAGTCTTCAGCAAGGCTGTCTCTAGGTGTGGAGTATAAAACAGGCACACGTTTGGGAGTAGATGCCATTTGATTCTCTATTAATTCCCCTTTGGAAAGCCTCAACGCTGAGGCTATTTCACGAAGTACTAGCAATGTCATTCTTTCTTCTCTCCCTCCTTCCTTTCTCAATACTTTGTCCCTTCTTTGTAGCATCAGTGGGTACAGACATAAGGTGAAGAGTTTCCATTTTACCTGCCTGACTCTACTTCCTTCTCCCCTGGCGTCCCATTTTGGCAACTCTTTTTTGTCCTGTGGCACCTCCACTTCAACTGGTCCAGTGGATTTTTTTTTTTTTTCATCTAATTTCTGCCTTAGGATTCTGCCTTCCTGGACTCCAAAACTTTCTCTCTCTGCGCTGGGCTCTAGGACTGGTGTTCTCCATAAGCAAACAGTGATTATGGGGCGGAGGAGACACTTCCCTTCTCGTCCTGTCCTTTTCAACTTTGTTTTGTCCTCAAAGTATGTGGGTAGTAGTGACAGTTCATATGTTTTCTGAAACTTATTCTGTTGGGATACATTTTTTTGTATCTTTTGCTTGCATCACCTCTAAATTTCTTCCTAACAAAATTTTTGCTAAATCCAGACTCCTTAGTGCTCTCAGCTCACACATATCACTAGAAGAACTTTGATCCTGGCAATCAGGATTTATAGGCTGCAGTATATAAGGCAGGGTCTTGATAGTTTATCTTGACAACATTGATGGAGGACATTAATTGTCATGGAGAATAGGTACTGGAGTTCACGTTTCCCACCCAGGAAGATAGAAATTTAGCACCATGAGAATCTGACAGGAAAATAAATCTCATTTTTTCAAGGAAAGTGAATTCAGGGGAGATATGAGAAAAAACTACAAGTTTTGTACTATTAACATCTTTATGGATGTTTTAAAAGGCTTAAACTCACTTAAAACCCACAAAAATTAAATTACAAATATGAGTAAGGGTAGAAAAAGACTACCCTGAAATCGCAAACTTTTGAGTAGAGTGGAAACTAAATAATGAGTATCACGTTTTAGCCCGTATAATGACCATTGTGTCTGAAAACTCATCTGCAGTTAGGAGCTCTCATTTCTATTCTCAGCTCTAACACTGACTCATAGTATGGATTGAGGCAAGTCACTAAACAGCTTTGGACCTCAGCTTCTCCACATGAAAAGCAGCAATTAAAATGCTAGATAGAGGAACTGACATTTATTGAACTGACATTTATTTATTCATTCATTCAGCAAGTATTTTGGAACACCTACTATGTATGGGATATTGTGCCTGGTCTCATGGATCTATCAGGCACAAAACAAAGACCTTGCTGTCTTAGAGATTAAATTACAGTGGGGTTGGGTAGTGGTAAACAAGAAAACAAATAACAAGATACTCTCAAATAGTGGCAAATGCTATGTGGATAACAAAACCAGATTATGTGATAGAAAGTAAGCTTGGCCCTGGCTGGTGTGGCTCAGATCATGGGCCTGTGAACTAAAGGGTCGCTGATTCGATTCCCAGTCAGGGCACATGCCTGGGTTGCAGGCCAGGTACCCAGTCGGGGGAGCACAAAAGACAACCACACCTTGATGTTTCTCTTCCTCTCTTTCTCCCTCCTTTCCCTTCTCTCTAAAATAAATAAATAAAATTTAAAAAAAGAAAGAAAGTAACCTTGGGAGCTTGCCAGACTAGAAAAACCTAAAACAGTTCATCATCACCAAACCCGTACTACGTGAAATGTTAAACAGTCTTCTTTAAGAAAAAGAAGATAAAAAATATGAACAATAAAATGACAATAAATATGTAAAATGTCTATCAACGATTGAATCTAAAAATCAAAATAAACAAACATGCAGAACTGAAACAGACTCAGAGATACAGAGAACATTTTGACAGTTACCAGATGAGAGGGGTGTTGGGGGGATGGGTGAAAAAGGTGAAGGGATATAGAAGTACAAACAGGTAGTTACAGACTAGTCACAGGGTTGTAAAGTACTGCATAGGGAATATAGTCAATAATATTCTAATAACAATGTAGAGTGTCAGATAGGTATGAGATTTACCAGGATGACCACTTAGTAGGTCATATAATATCTAATCACAGGTGTACACTTCAAACTAACATAATATGACAACTGTAATTGAAAATAAAAAAATGATTTAAAAATATAAAGAGCTAAAAAGAACAAAGAAAGCGACCTAGGGACAAGGTTACTTCTACAGGATGGACTCTCTCAGAGATGACTGGCGTTGGGACCTGAATGATGAGGAGCAGCCTGCAGAGTCCAGAGTCCATGGGACAAGATCTGGGCAAGAGAACTCCAGGCAGACAGTAAATGCAAAGGCCCTGATGCAGGCAGGCGTTTAAGCTGTTTGGAAAACCAGGGGAGTACTTGGGTGGGCCCTGTGGGAGGAGGGGATCACTGGGGAAAATGAGATTAGAGAGGTAGGCAGGAGCCAGAGCACAGTGGCCTTTGGGCTGTGGCAAGGTATTTGGGCTTTATTCTGATTGATCTGATTTACTTTTTTTTTTTTTAATTTTTAAAGATTTTATTTATTTATTTTTAGATAGAGGGTAAGGGAGGGAGAAAGAGAGGGAGAGAAACATCAGATATGTGATTGCCTCTTACATGCCTGCAACCCAGGCATGTGCCCTAACTGGGAACCGAACCGACAACCATTTGGTTCACAGGCCAGTACTCAATCCACTGAGCCACACCAGGCAGGGCTGATTCACATTAAAAAAAATAAATCAGTCAAGGTATATTAAGGAGCATGATTACAGGGAGGACACAGATGGAAGTAAAGACAATAGTAGGAAAGTTGTCTTGTTTAGGTGAGAGAAGCACACTTTTTTTGATAAAGGGTCAGATAATAAATATTTAAGGTTTTTGGTAAGCCACATAAACTCTCTACAGCACATTCTTCTTCCCTCTCTCTGACTCTTCCTCTTCCGTCTTTTTAACAACCCTCTAAAAATGTAAAAGCCCTTCTTAGCTGTTGGATGATAAAAAAAAAACAGGAGGTTGCACGGGGGGATTTGGCCTGCTTAGGTGGTGGTAGTTTGCCAACCACTAGCTTAGAGAGAAGTAGAAACTGATTGTCATAAATTTAGGACACAGAACTGGCAGGATTTGCTGAAAGAGGAAACAAGGATGGCCTCAGTGAAGAAGTAGAAGGTGGTGTAATTTACTGAGATGGGGAAGAAGTAGATTTGGGAGTGGGGGAGAAGGGGAAATTAAGAGTTAAGTATGAGTTGCCGATTAGTCATCCAAGTGGAGATGTCAAATAGGGAGCCTGATACAGACTCTGGCGTTTGGTGGGAGGGGGGCGGGGGGGGGTCAAAGATGGATATCCACATTTGGGAGGTTACAGCCCATGGGTGCATTTACAGTCATGGGACTGGATGAGATCACCTAGAGTGCAGTACAGAGGTTCCAGGACCAGCACGCTGGGGGCTCTGAATTCAGGAGACCCATAAAAGAGGTCCTTGGAATCACTCTGTGGGTCAAAAAGCATGACACATGAGAAATATTGCCCAATTGCTTTCCCAAAGGATTTTTTGTTTCATAGAACCCATCTTGTTTTAGCTATTTAAATACACAGTGAATAGGGCCAGATACTTGAGTGGGCATGGGGACTGGAATTAGGAATCCTTGGCTGTTTTTGCATTGGAACTGGGGAGCCTCAAGCCACACTGGGGAATGAGGCTGGTAAAAGGAGGCGTTGAGAGGGCAGAGGTGCTTCCAAGGATTCCCAGCCACAGAATCACCCAACAAGCTTACTACAATGCAGATTTTAATGAGAACTTCAGATTCACTGTCTGGGGAGAGGTGTGTTTTAAACACGCTCTCTCTCAAACAGAAGGTTGAGAAATCTGGTGTTAAGGACAGAGTGGGTAGGGGTGTGTCTTCATGACATTTCTTTACCTCCAGAAGCTCGTGGGGCTTCAGGAATCTTAGGTGGGTCTGGCTGGGGAAGTTTCAGGATGAAGGGGATGGCAGAGGACTCTTAGGCCAGAAGAAACATTTTCTTTAGTTTTGGGACTCTTTCCATTTGCTCTGCAATTCAAAATGAGACCTTTCCCCCGCACAGATGTAAAATGGTACTTTTTTTGTGCAGATGTAATTTAAAAGATTGGGTTCCCTAGGAGTATCTACTCTATCCCATAGTTCCATAGCACAGAGGGGAGATTTTTTTTCTGTCTTTATATGGAAACAAGAACACAGTTTTCAACTCAAATACAAGATATGCATGTGGTTGATGAAGCTGAAACCACACCTAAACTTCAGATATGTTATGGATTGGTGTGGAAACATATGAGGAATAATGTAAGGAATTTGCTGTTAGGCCTTCTGCTAGGCCTTCCTTGAACCACTGTTTATTTTGCTTTCTAAGTGCCAGGTACTATTTTAGATTCAGAAGATGATGCAGTGAACAAAATAGATAAAAAATCCCTGCCCCTCACAAACAGATAACCTAGCTAGGGAAACAGATTCATAAACATGAAATATAAAATGTATATTGTATTAGATAGCGGTGAGTGCTAAGGAGGAAAATATAAAAGACAGAAGAGGGTCAAGAAAGTGTTAGATGACTGAGAATACCGGACAAGAAAGGATTCAAGAGCTGTGATTTAGGAAAGTAACAATTTCTCTAAGTCTCTATATTTTCATCTGTAAAATAAATAATAGTGCCTTCCTGAAGAAGGCTCAGGCCTTTAGACTGACTTTGTCACTTTTAAACTATGGGACATGGGGCCTCTCAGACTATCAGAACCTTATCTGTGACATGAAGAAACTCACCCAGCCTACTTGCACAGTTTTTAAAAATGTCAAATGAGATATGTGAAACTAGTTAAAAACGTAGATAACTATTACCTAAGTGTAAGATAGGAATTTGAAGGAAAAAACCACACAACTAGGTTACGGATTGCAAATCTCTTCCCCAGCAGAGCCTGAGGCCAGCAGAGCCTCAGGACTGAGAATAAACACAGCTGCTTGGTGCCGACTCCCCACCCTGCAGGGAAAAGGCCAGTGAAAATGGTCAGGATGTACCATTAGACTAGCAATCTTATCTTAGATCAGAGATAAAAATTAATCAAACTAAATGTTCCTAAGTGGACACTTAATAAAAGTTATAACATGATATTGGCCAAAATTGTAAATGCTTTGCAGCTCCTTTGTTTGTTCTTGTTTTGTTTGCAGGACTTCAGTTCTAGGAAAAGAACTAGATGGACTGAAAGGAGTCATAAATATGGAGCATTCACGTTAATTACCAAGGGCAGGTAGTCCATCCTCTGGGTATTTCTGTAGATATTCAATAAACATTACCCAAAGTACATGCTTCCAAACACAGGCTGCTATGTAGTTCTTTTTCATCTCCATATTTTCTTCGGCCCTGAATATTTGATAGCATTCCAGCAGTGGTCTGTTCAATCAATAACATATTGGTACACATGCGTGGTATAGCGTCTGGCACAGAGTAGGTACTCAATAAATACTTGAAAAACAAGTATTTAAACAAAAGTTTGATTACTGTGTACATTTGCTTACTAAAGACTAGCAAATTTGATCCCTAAAATGTTTGTGCCTTTAAAACACAAATATTTGCCTTCCCTTGACAACTTTCACCTGGTAAACCAAATTAGCTCCATCCCTGAAACTGGACTAAAACACGGTGTTTTATTCAACTGAAATTCAAAACCCAAAGTTAGTTGAACATTATCTAGCATACTAACGGCGCTCGATGTTTGCTAAATAAAATGCACGTTCAGCGAGCCGTTACTCCAGCACAAATATGCCGGTTAGAAGCATGAATCGGCTGCCTGTCCACTTCACACTCACCAGGGAACCTCTACACCTTCTCTGAGGTGCTGGCGCCCGGTCCCCCATGGCCACAGAGTCTATCCGCTCAGCCTGCCGAAGTTTTCCTCTCAAGTGGTCAGTGTCCCAACTGTCACACAGGAAGGCAAGGCACTGAGAGTACGCACGCCCCGCCCCCGCCTCTCCCTGCGCGCTTCTTTCGTGGCTGCCACGCGGGTTCAGCAAAGGGCTTTGTGGCCGTTTCCTATTGGGGCTTGGTTGCTATGGTATCATCAGCTCCTAAAATTTGCTGGCACTGCTTCTGTAAGCTTAAGAATTACTTCCAGGTCTGCCCGTGCTTGCTATGGCTGACTGAACAGTCACCAAACTCAACAAAAGTAACAGATCAACGGGAAAATTTTAGAAAAATCTTACGTAACCAGTCTAACTTGTGGGTGTGACATGGTATCACAGTCTTTCTTCCCTTTCAAAAGATTTACTATATATTCTTCCTCTATTTGCCAGTCTCCAAAATGGCGCCGGCGCCATTTGTGGGTCAGGGGTGAGTCACGTGGGCCGTCCCGGTTCCGGCGCGGTAGAGGCCCGGGTGGTGAACAGTCTCCGGCACCATGTCTGGTTTGTCTGGCCCACCAGCCCAGCGTGGGCCTTGCCCGGTAGCGTTGCTGCTCTTTCTCCTGCTCGTCCCCAGATCGGTTTTCGCCATTTCCTTCCATCTGCCTGTGAACTCCCGCAAGTGCCTCCGTGAGGAGATCCACAAGGACCTACTGGTGACTGGCGCTTACGAAATCAACGACCAGTCTGGGGGTGTTGGCGGCCTGCGCACCCACCTCAAGGTGCGGCACTGAGCGGGGCGGGAAGACCTTAGGCCAGGGGAGGCCGAGGATTAGGGGTGAAGGCGGGTGTTGGGCCTGGGGAGGCCTAGTGGGCGGCCCGGCCTCCCCCGAGCGCTATAGGCGCGCGGTGGAAACCGCCCCCTCACCGTGCTGGTTGGAGGTCGCGGGGCGGGGCTGGGCGTCAAAGCTGGGGAACCGAAGAAGGGACGCGAGGCCTTGGCGGATGTGGTGACAGCTGAGCTGGGGCGACCCTGTATTTGTTCTGGTCTTAGGTACTTTGAACTGTAACTTGGCACTTCGAAGAAGTCTTCGGACGGTGAATATGTGTTGCATTTGGCATCATGAGACACATTGAAACCTGCAGGAAGATAATTAATGGAGGCATTGAAGCTTACAGTGAAGAACTCAGCACTAGCTGTGTGTCAGATCAGATCTTGTGCTACTTTACATACATTCCCATTTAGTTCGTACACTCCTCTGTGAAGTAGGTACTTACTAGTTTCATTTTACACATAAGGAAATTGAGGCTCAGAGAGGTAGTAGAATAAACTGATCCCAGAGCTGGAATTGATTCTTAGTTTGGGAGTTAAGTAAGGTGAAAGAAAAGTGCTGGAATTTTGTTCTCTCCTTACTTTTTATTTGTAATTCCTGTGGTTGACTAAAGTTGATTATTAGTGACAAATGATCTGTGTCTAGTCCTTTCCTTCCTGGTATCCCAGAGTCTGGACTTGACCAAGTTTTAAGTAAATTTCAACGATGATCTAGTGGTGACAACTACCGCCATAATGCCGGTTGGTCCCATTTTGCCATTTGGGGACCAGATTGTGCTTTGAAAGTTAATGTAATTTGGTATTAGTCAAGATTGATTGTTTTCTAGGTAATTTTATTCATTCACTGGAAGCACGTGGTTTTGTTTTTGTTTTTAACAGAATGTGTCTTAGACTAAATAGGAAGAAATATTTTAACTTTTTAAATAGCACTTAGGTATAAGAGCACCATAGTTTCTGTTTAAGGTATGGGAAGCCAATAGTGGTAATAGAGAGAAACTCTTTTCAGGACTATTGCTGAGTGACATATTCTTTTACTAGACTCTTCAGATACCAAACTGATGTGTGACCAAGAAAGCCATGATGGCCTAATATTAGGGGCTTCAATATAATGTTTTGGGGGTTATGCTTCTGGCTTTTCAAAGGATGTAGTGCATGGAATCAGAATTTGAACAACGAAAGAGACTTAGCTGTCATTTTCAGTGTTGTCTCTGATTTGTACTTACGTACAATTTAAAAGCTTTCAGCGGCTCATTATTGTTCATCGATAAAGTTTAAGATTTTATTTATTTTTAGAGAGAGGGAGAGAAACATCTATGTACAAGATACATAGATCAGTTAGTTGCCTCTTGCACACCCCTACCTGGGGACCTGGCCTGCCACCCAGGCATGTGCCCTGACTGGGACCCATTGGTTCACAGGCCCACGCTCAATCCACTGAGCCACACCAGCCAGGGCTTATCTGATAAAGTTGAAATTTCCCAGCATGCCCTGTAGTGCACTTCATGATCTGTTCTTGAAGGTTTATGTAATACTTTGTCACTCTCCACTCTTCATTTTACATATGAGCCACCCTGAACGGTACCCTAACCTCACTTATCTTAAAACCACTTACGTTTATACCTTGTCTTCTTTATTAGACTGAAAATAATTCCTGTGGGCAGGAATTATTTTCATGTTTGTATTTTCCACACTGTCAAGCATCTGCCTTGCTTCTAGTAAGCACTTAATGAATATAGGAGGCATAGTGTAGCATGGCCATATGGGAATTATGTCTGAATCCAAAACTGCTAAAGGAACTTAACAGCAGGAGTCTGTATATGTACACGACAGCATTTTGCTGTTACTTAGTTGCTCTCCCCACGTCTGCTCTGTTCTCTTGCTACTAACTAGCTTAATCGCACTACTCCTGTGTTCCTAAATCCAGTTGTCAAGCAGGTAAAATTAAATACATGAACTGAGACAGGTGTAAGAAAAACAGTAGCAATAGTGATAAACGGGAAATAATTGAGAGTATTGGAAACTAATTTGGAGTGGCCAGTACTCATCTCTTGATATGGGCCTTGGTGCCACATATGATTTTTCAGATGAAGGCAGAAATCCAGATTTTTATGTGAAAGCTCCTGGTGACATTTTTGAATGTCACCAACTAATTCAAATTGGCTTAGGCATTGGTTTGTTTTCAGTTTCATGGAGAAGAGCAGAGTCAGTTGACCATATGCCCAATACCCAGATTCAACATACTGCATACAGTCTTGCCACACTTGTTTTATCTTAACTGCTTCCCTTTCTCATTTTGTACTGAATTGTTTTAAAATAAATCCCAGATAACACGGTGTTTCAGTCCTGCATACTTCTACGTGAATCTCTTAAAAGCATGAACATATGCCCTGGCTGGTGTAGCTATGGATTGAACGCGGTCCTGCGAACCTAAGGGTTGCTGGTTCAGTTCTCAGTCAGAGCACATGCCTGGGTTGTGGACCGGGTCCCCAGTGGGGGTTGCTCAAGGGGCAACCACACATGGATGTTTCTCTCCCTCTCCTCCTCCTCTTTCCCTGTCTCTAAAAATAAATAAATAAAATCTTTTTAAAAAAACAATGAACATAATCACAATGTTAGGCAGCTATTATCGTACCTCACATGATTATTAACAATTTTTAATGCCATCTAGTAATACCCAGAATATATTCAGATATCTTCACTAGTCTTAAAAATATCTGTTTAAAATTAATTTGTCAGCTCTCAAGTCTCTTTAATCTAGAGCCATCCACTGACCCTCCATTTATTTTATGCTTGTAGTTACATTGTTGGAATCAGTTGTCTTTGAAGAATGTCCTATGTTTTGGATTTGTCTGTCTGCTTCCTTGAGGTGTCATTTAACCAGTCCTGTCCCCCACATTTCTTATAAAAGGAATTGGATGTAAAGATGTAATTAAACTAGAGTTTATCTTTTTGGTGCGGGTTCTTCACAGGTGCTGCCATGTACTTGATGTGGCATCACAGCTGAGCACACAGTACTTTTTTGTGCCCATGGTGCTGCTAAGATTGATCAGTGGGTTCAGGTGTGTGTGTATTAGTGTCTTCCTGCTGCCGTAACAAATGCCATGAACTTAGAGGCTTAAAACATTTATCTTACAGTTTTAGAGGACATAAGTCCTAAAATCAAGGTGTCACCAGGGTTGTGTTCCTTCTCATTTTATGAGAAGGCTCTAGGGAAGAATTCATTTTCTTGCCTTTTTCAGCTTCTGGAGATCACCTGCATTCTTGGGCTGGTGACTCCTTCCTTCTTCCATATTCAAAGCCAGTAGCAAATTATCTCCAACTCTTTCTCTTCCCCTTTTGCCTCCATCATCTCATCTCTGACTCTCCCGCTTTCCTCCTTCCCTTGTGAGCATCCTTAGGATAGCCTCTTTATCTCAAAACCCTTAATTTAACCACCCGTCCAAAACTTATTTTGCCGTGTAAAATAACAGTCGCAGGCTCTAGGAATAAGGATGTTGGGCATTTTGGGTGGTGTGTGGCGAGCAGGGGTGCCATTATTGTGTCTACTAAGGTGACAGCATCCTGAAGCCTCCACTTCAGAGCTGCTATTTGTTTTCTTATGAATGTATTGATGACTGATGTGTGAATTTATTGTTTCATTAAGGTTATGAAATGATTTTCTAATTCTGTTACTCCTTCCATATTTATTAACTGGAATTATTCTTTTGGAAAAAAATTTTATTTATTTTTTTAGAGAGAGGGAGAAAGAGAAGGAGAAAAACATTGATGTGCGTGAGCTACAACAGTTGGTTGCCTGTCACATGTCCCCAACTGGGGACCTGGCCCACAACCCAGGCATGTGCCCTGACAGGGAATCAAACCTGCAACCTTGTAGTTCTCAGGCCAGCACTCAATCCACTGAGCCACACCAGCCAGGGCTAACTGGAATTATTCTTAAAGAATTTACATATCAATTAAGATCATTTTGTTACCCTAAATTTGTTATTAATATAGGAAAAGAAAGAAAAATGCAGAATTCATTTCTTTAAATTGACATTTTTCAGTGTAAGGAATTGTTGCCCTTGTCATTTCCAGTGTTGCCCAGAGGGTTAACTATTTTTCTGAAATCATTTTGTCGTTGCTTGTTTCAGTTGATAGAGTCATTGTTTCAACCAGTTGCATTCATTCCTTATGCTCTCAGGTCTCTGGCTCCCATATCCTTTTTGACATAGTCCTGTTAGTCTTCGATAGTTTCCCTGTTTTGTGGAATAATGAGGTGTCCTAGGTTCATCTATTGTATGTCCAACTCCTAATCTGGAAGCAGCTATTCCTCCAAGGAGTTCTGGTTCCTTTTTTGTGAGGAGTGGTATTTTAGAGACCACATGCTGGGTGTCATTTCAAAAATTGTAATATACTGTTCAGGCCACAGGATACATTGTGGGCTTGATCCAGTTCCTTATCATGGTTTGCAACCTTTTTCACAGTACCTGTTCACTCAGTTCTGCTTTCTCTTAAATGTTGACCACTTGTGGTCCAGGCTCTGCCTCAAGGATTCTCTCTGTGCATCATTTCAGCTTCTGAAGTATAGCACCTGAGCACAAGACTTGGATTGGTTCAACTCCTTTTATGCCAGGCCATTCTCGGTCTGCTCTTTGGTCATATGTCCGTTTCTCATTCATGCAGCCATAATATGGGGTGAGTGTAGAACTGGAGACTTTGTGTAGTGCAAAACCTGGCCAAGTGGGTTTGGCACTTAGTTGTTTATCTGAATGAGCAGTCTCTCTTAGAAGGATCTTTGTGAGTGTAGTGCCTTGATTGGCCTGTCTAATTCACCTTCTTCCTGTCAAAAAGCACTTTAATGTTCAACAAATATATCACTGTTATCATACATATCATTCTGTGTTGTAATGTGTGTTTACCCATCTACTCAGATAGACTAAAAGCTCCTTGAGCAGAGACTGTCTCATGCATCATTGAAATGCCTCTATCTAATACAGTGTCTGACACACAGTAGGACTTCAACATAAAGAATAAATGAGCAAATGAATTGACACTGTCCTAGCCTCATCTCTGATCTTTCCCTCTCCCTTCCCCTTCACTTCTCTCCTCCTACTCCCTACTCCAGCCATACCGAACACCATGCAGTTCTTTGAATACACTGTTCTCTTAACCTGAACGAGTCCTTGCCTGTACTCCCCTCTGTCTGCTTGCATTACATTCTGTTGGATGTAGTTTGGTGCTTACTTTGTGAACCCTTTAATGTCGTATTCATCTTTGTGTCCTCAGTTCATTGTACTCTGAATGCATTGTTGTGCAACTAAGTTAAATATCTTAGTATTATTGAGAAGCCCTGTGGTATAGTGGAAAGAGCCTGGACTAGCCTGCACCTGAAGTCAGATAGTTTTGGGTTCAAGTCCCAGTAACTCCACCACTTACAGGGTACATGGTCTTGGAGGGGTTACTTAACCCTTTTCCTTGGATCCCTTATTTGTAAAATGATGATAGATCTCAAAGAATTGTTAGAAGGACTAATTGAGGTGGATTCTTTATTGTGCAGGGCCCATTATGGTGAGCCATAGATATTAGTGTTCTTTCCTCTCTATTGAATGAAAATTGAATTGCTAATCTGACTCTCCTGTCATATATCATTGCAGTGACCAGATAAAGAACATTTTAATGGGAGGAATTTTGAGTATTTTGTTTGTGATTTTTCCATTCCTTCAATAAATAATTCTTTAATATTTAATATGTGCCAGACCTAGCTGGGCGTATGGAAATGAACAGCAGACAAGATTCTTGAACTCTGATGGAGAACAGACAAAAAACAAGTTAAATATATAATTTTAGGGCATGATAAGCACTATAATGAAAAATCAAGCCGTAGGGGGAGGGAATGATTAATGGCATAAAGAGTGTGTGGTCGGAGATGGCCTCTCTAAACAGAGACAGCAATGGATTGAAGTGATGGGTGAGAGGGACTGTGCTGCAGAGATTTCTTCTTCGGGCCTATACTGAGATGTGTTTTGTGTTGAGAGTTCCAATTGAGTTTATCTCATACACCCTCCACAAAATCAGGCTAAAGCAGGCTAAATAGTATCATAATTTAAGGCTTTGTAGACTTCCGGCCAAGATGGAGACATAGGTGGACACACTGTGCCTTCTCTCACAACCAAAATTAAGGACAACAAAAATTTAGAACCAAAAACACAACCTGAACACATAGAAAATTGAATTGTATGGAAGTCCAACAACAATTCACCCAGACCTGTAAGAGGGGCGGAGTCAGCAGCCAGTGGAGAGGGATCACGGCAGGAAAAATCAGTGGCTAGTGGTCCTGGACGCGCAGGCGGCGGTTGGCACACCCCAGGCCCACAGGCAGTAGTTACCGGGTGTGGGGAGGCAACGAGCAGACCCAGCGAGGTGCACAATGCAGACCTCGGTCACACATTTGCGTGCAGATAAACCAGGCAAAAATGGGCAGCGAGACAGACTGCGCACCTCAGGGCCCCAGTGCTGGGGAAATACAGCCGAAAAGCACCGGCTGAAAACACTTGGTGGGGGTTGAAGTGCCGGGAAAGACTCCCAGCCTCACAAAGGGGACTGAAATCTGAGAGAGCAGAGCAAGCGCCACTGTTCTCTCTCAGGCCCCGCCCCCACATACAGCGTCACAACCCAGCGATGTGGGTTGCTCCGCCCCAGTGAACATCTAAGGCTCCGCCCCTCACAAGTAACAGGCCTGTCAAGACAAAAAAATAGCCCAAATGAAAGCAGATTAAAGCTCCAGAAATAACCCAACTAAGTGAGGAAGAGATAGCCAACCTATCAGATGCATAGTTCAAAGCACTGGTGATCAGGATGCTCACAGACCTGGTTGAATTTGGTTGCAAATTAGATGAATAAATGAAGGCTACAATAAGTGAAATGAAGGAAAATGCACAAGGAACCAATAGTGATGGGAAGAAAACTGGGACTCAAATCAATGGAGTGGACCAGAACGAAGAAAGAAACAACCAAACAGAAAAGAATGAAGAAACAAGAATTCAAAAAAATGAGGAGAGGCTTAGGAACCTCCAGGACATCTTTAAACGTTCCAACATCCGAATTATAGGGGTACCAGGAGGGGAAGAGGAAGAGCAACAAGTGGAAAACTTATTTGAACAAATAATAAAGGAGAGCTTCCTCAATCTGGCAAGGAAATAGACTTCCAGGAAGTGTAGGAAGCTCAGAGAGTCCCAAAGAAGTTGGACCCAAGGAGGAACACACCAAGGCACATCATAATTACATTAGTCAAGATTAAAATGAAGGAGAGAATTCTAGAAGCAGCAAGGGATAAGGGCATAGTCACCTACAAAGGAGTTCCCATCAGACTGTCAGCTGATTTCTCAAAAGAGACCTTCCAGGCAAGAAGGGGCTGGAAAGAAGTATTTCAAGTCATGAAAGTCAAGGACCTACATCCAAGATTGCTCTATCCAGCAAAGCTGTCATTTAGAATGGAAGGGAAGATAAAGTGCTTCTCAGATAAGTTCAGGTTAAAGGAGTTCATCATCACCAAGCCCTTATTGTATGAAATTTTAAAGGAACTTATCTAAGAAAAAGAAGATAAAACATGAACAGTAAAAAGACAGCAAACTCACAGGTATTAACAACCACACCTAAAACAAAAGCAAAGTTAGCAAACAGCTAGAACAGGAACAGAAACACAGAAATGGTGAGCACATGATGAGGGTTAGCAACAGGGGAGTGGGAGGAGGAGAGAGGGGGAAAAGGTACAGAGAATAAGTAGCATAGAGAGTATAGAGAAAATAGGGGGAGGGCAAGAATAGTGTGGGAAATGTAGAAGCTAAAGAACTTATGACACATGGACATGAACTAAAGGAGGGAATGTGGGTGGGAGGGGGTGAGCATGGTCAAGGGGAATGAAGGGGGGAATGGGACAACTGTAATAACATAATCAATAAAATATATTAAAAAAAAGACTTAGTTGCACAGAATTGAAGCAGGAAGAATCTACTCAGTGAATATAAACATTTCCTCATTACTTCTGGTCCATCATAAAAGCCTGTTGTGTAGGGACTTGAAATCTCAACTGTCGATTTTGCATTGAAAACCACATTTTCATTAAGACTAGATGATACTGTAATGTAATAGGCTCCACTACCATTTATTATTTAGAATGCTTGTTAATAGTGAAGATTAGAGCATGAATTCATTTTAGGGGATGAGTTGATGTTTAAGAATGATTTATACTTTGGAAATAGATACAGAAAGAAAAAAAGCAACAGTGAGGAGTTGTAATAATCATCACCAAGGGAAAGAAAAGCCCAGTGGTATAATTTAAGTCATTTACAATTTTTCATCCTCTTCCAAATAATCTAATTGGTCTGTGTTTTTTTATTATCATTTTTCAAGAGTGCTAGAAGCTGTATGAAAAGATAAAAGACTGTGTGTGGGGGGCTATAGTTTTGAGATGATTTTATTTGGAGTATACATTGCAGCTTATTGCTGATGTCTGTGTTGGAGGGCTGATCTTCTGTTTGGAAAAATATTTCTCTTTCGAATTTATATTGGCTGGACTATTGCCCAGTGGGTTAGAAACAGGTCAATAAATAGGTGGTTTAATACAGAAGTGTAATTGATAAATTAACATTTAATGGTATTAAAGTGTAGTTTTTTTTCCATATCATATCCAACATTTCTAGCTTCAAATTGAAACCTGACCTTGTGTTTTCTTCTCCATAAAAACTAAACAATGTGATGTGCCATTTAAATCGCTCCTGTTCAGCGAACATGTCCACGGTCATCTGTTTTGAACTGATCTAGAGAAAGGGGGCAGCTTAGAATTTGAAATTGTGCACTCTGTCTTTATGATGACTCCTGAAGACTGAGTCCAGTTTCTTAGAAAATGGAACAGATTTATAGAGGTGATCTACTTGGGGTGCACTTGCTTCTGTGCTGTTTCTTGTGTGAATCGCTGACTGGTGGTTGGTCCTGAGCCATTGCCCCCATACGCATACGCAGCCTGGCACTCGGGACAGTAGACCCCTCTGTGAGATCAGCCAGCTGGCCACACACCAGAATTTGGGCTCCCAAACAAGCCTCTGACTGGAGGGAGGTTGATGTCATCTGCTTTGTCCTGTGCCCTGCCTCATTGTTCTGCGTAAAGTGTGGGAAGTCAAGGGAGTAGTTGTTAAGAAAGAACAAGGCTTTGTTTGTGCCTAAAAGGGTCACACTGGAGGTTTTTACCGTAAATAACTTTGGAACAGTATGAAAAAAAACATTTGATCTGGCTTCACCCCCGCAGAAATATTGTTAGGGCAGCAACTGGTCTTTAGTTCTCCCTTCCTCTCTTTTTCCCCCCTCTCTTCCCCCTTCCTCTTTTCCCCCACCCAGTCAAGCATGACGCATTGCTTATGTTGAGTTAATGTAACAAATGCTGATAGAAGCAGGAAGAGACCATCTATCCACAGTTATACCAATGCCTGGAAATTTTTTATTTCTGGTTTTCAACACTTCTTCAAGCCTCCTTAAGCAATATTTTTGCTATACTATGCCATTGCTGGCATGTGTTGTAAATTTTAAAGAATTTAATATTGCTAAATGCTGTTTGTGGCCTGAGTTTAACTTTGTTTTGGGTTAGATCTAGATGTGATCCTTTGATTTCAGGGATGCAATTGACAGATTTGGACTTAGTATTTGCTCTTACTTGAAAGATCAGGGTAAATTCATTCTGTGCCCATTAAATATAGCTTCTAGGCTCCGAGTTGTCCATGTTCCTCATGTTTAAGAACAGTAGTGACTTGTGGTCTTTCAAAGGTATTTCTAATACTATTGAATATGTCTCTAGTTTAAAACCACAACATCTTTGATGTTTGGGTGTTCTTTCTGCTTTTTTTATATCAGAGTAACAGACCCCATGGCACAAGATTCACTTGTGAACTCTTAACCAAATGAAGGGTATATATGAGTGCACATACCATTCTCTCTTCCCCCTCCCATGTAGTTTATTGCTTATCAGGTTAAAAGCAAATGCAGAAAATGCTAGGGTCATCTGTCTTACAGTTCTAGCTACCTCTTGTTAGCTAGAGGTTTCGTTGAACACCTGCTCTCTCAGGCATTTTGGTACCACTTCAGTTTCTGAATCTTGCTGCTGCTTCCATGAGAGTTTACCTGTGTCTTTTTCTCTCCGTTTCCATGCAGGAGTCATTTGGGCCCTAACCATCCCCAGATTTAGTCAATGTAGCAAACTTTATCTAGTTTGCCATCCATGAGCACTGTTAGGTTGGAAGTATGGTTAGTGACCTAAATGTCTATGGAGCTCTGAGCTATCACTAACAAACAATTATAATAATAATCCTAACAATGACAATAGTAACATTTATTGAGCGCTTGCCATGCTCCAGACACTGTTGGAGGTCCTTTATCTGTACTAAATTTAATCTTCACCATAGCCTCATGAGAGATGCAGAGAGGTTAGGGAACCCTGGGCCTTACAGCTAGTGAGTGGCACAATTATTATTTGAACATGGACCTGAGGTCTGACTCTGGAACCCTTAGTCTAACTGCTATACTGTACTGTCTCAAAGGCAGAAAAGGATAGGTGTTTCTGTTTCAGTTCATTTTCATTCAATGCATGGAGCTTCCCACAAGGGACTTGCTGTTTATAAACTCCCAAGTTTGTCATTAAGGACCTATAAGGTTCATGATTATCCTTAAAATAATATGTACACATTATATATTCAGTATTATGCTATAGGCTGATTGTAAACCTGAGGTGGAGTGCAGGTAGGAGCCTATTTGAAAGAGATTACATCTTCAGATTTTCACCAGCTACACCAAAGCCACAAGCTGATTGACCTCTGCTGCCATGGTAGCACTCCAGGAAAAGAAGTGGTTTTTTTTTGTTGTTTTGTTTTGTTTTGTTTTGTTTTTAAACCATATTCTTGGACTGGAAGGATATGGAGCTGATTCAACAAATGTAAGCAATGTGCGACCTGTACCAGTGAAAGCACAGAGACTTGCCACCTCCCCCATGGATCGTATGTCATTCTGCAGGAGTAGGTTTTGACTTGTCTAAATGAACTATTTGTAATCTTCTTAAAAGGCATGTAAAAATGCTTGTTTGCTTGCTCGGCTCTTAGCAGACTAAAAATTTCTTGAGAACCTGAAGGTGTGTGTGTGTGTGTGTGTGTGTGTGTGTGTGTGTGTGTGTATACACCCATGTGCGCGCTTGACTTTATTTTTTTGGATATATATTTTTTTAATCAACCTTTTATTTTAGGACAGTTTTAGATTTACAGAAAAACAGTGAAGGTAGTACAGTTCCCATACACCCTACATCTGATTTCCTGTGTTAACGTCTTACATTAGTGTGGTACATTTGTCACACCGAATGAGCCAGTACTGACACATTGTTATCTAAGGTCCATACTTCATTCAGATTTCCCTAGTTTGTGCCTAATGTCCTTGTTTCTCTTCCAAGGTCCCATCCTGGATATGTTACATTTACTCATAACTCTTTGAGCTCCTTTAGACTATGGCAGATTCTCAGAATTACCTTGTGTTGTTTGTTTGTTTGTTTTGTTTTGTTTTTATCACCTTGTGAGTTTTGAAGTGTATTGGTCAAGTATTTAATAGGAAGCCCCTCCATAGGAATTTGTCTGATGCTTTCCTCATGAGAAAACAGATTATGTATTTTGGGGAGGAAAATTACAGAGGCAAAATGTCATTTTCATCACAAGGGAGCTTACTATACATGATTTATCACCGTTGATATTAACCATGTTGTCTGGCTGAGGCTGTGTTTGTCAGGTTTCTCCACTGTTGGTCACTTTTTCCTCTCCATACTGGCTCTTTGCAAGAAAGCCACTATGAGTAGCCCACACTTGAGTGGGGAGTTATTCTTGACTTCCTTGGAGGTGCTGTTTCTATGTAAATTATTTGAGAGTCTTTGGCACACATTTGTCTCTTGTCCCTTGTTTAATTTATAATATGGGGTCATGGATATTTACTATGCTTTGGATTATAATCCAGTACTGCTTTTTTTTTGCTTAAATTATTTTAGCTTTGACTATTGGGAGTGCTTTGATGTCGCTCCTATGTCCCTTTGACATATCCCCATTCTTGTGTTTCTGTTTTGTTTTGCTTTTGAACACTGGCTTACTTTTTGGCACTATAAGATGCTCCAGGCTCCTCTTGTGTATTTCCTGCCTCAGTCCTTGGGATCAGCCATTTCTCCAAGGAAACCTGGTTCCTTTTATTGAAGAATGGCATTAGGACCTGAGACCTGGGTGGATAATATTTTTTTTTTTTAAGATTTTATTTACTTTTAGAGAGAGGGAAAAAGGGAGGGAAAGAAACATCAATGTATGAGAGATACATCGATTGATTGCCTTCCACACGCTGCCAAATGAGGATCTGGCCTGCAACCAGGTATGTGCCTTGACTAGGAATTGAACTGGCGACCCTTTGGTTCATAGGCCTGCACTCAATCCAATGAGACATGCCAGCCAGGGAGGATAGTATTATTTTTAAGACATTTTTTCCTGGCACTGCCCCTCTCCCTCCAACCAAACTGTGGTAGCAGCAGCAACCAAACTGAGACTTTGGCCAAAAGTCTCAGCCTTCCTGCAACTTTAGAGTAAGGCTGGGAATTTTGTGCGCTGCAAGAAGAACTAGAATGGGGAGCGAAAAGTGGTTGTGCTGAAGGGCGGAGAACCAGAGCATGGGAGCATCCCCCTAGGTCCCTTAGGTCCCACCTCTGCCCTGGGTCAGGCAGATCAGTCATATGGAGGGTCACTGAAAGCACCCATGGTTGAACCCTGCGAGTCTATTGGTCACAGTCCTTTTGCAAGTACCTCCCTGATAAATTGTTTTTGGTGTTTAGTTCCAGAGAAATTATCTCTGAAGATAAATTTGTAAGTTTTCATAAGAAAACAAATGACGTGTAAATCAACTTGTTTCTCTCTCAGTCTTTTAATCTTGGCTTCCAGAAAAGTTAGAGTCAGGCATCATTTGCTCAGTTCGGGTTCCTGATAGCACCTATTTGTTTCTTCCTACAGGAGAACGCTTTCTCTTTTATTCCTAATTGCTTTATTTGCCTAGTGTTTGGGCCTCAGCTGCTTTAAGATCCTTTTGAAGTAGGCAGGGTATTTTATCTTGAATGTTTAGTAAAGGCTTCAGAAGCAGGAGCTGCTCAAGAACCCATTTTCCAGCCGCTGCCTAGAATGGCCTAAGAAAATTCAGTTCTAAATGAGTTTATATTCCTAGTGACCTAGTATTCTCACTTATTTGACAGTTTCAGTGTGAGAATATTCACGTATTCCTGACATTAGCTACTCAGCACATACAATTAACACTTTTCCCCCTACTTTTTGAGTTGTGACCTTTGGTTTGCTTTTCTTCAGGAGGTGTTATCTAAAAACAAATCTTTATTGCTTCCTATTCCTTGATGTTATGTGGGCAAATTTTATGACTTGTATGACCCTTGTTTAATTAAGAACTTTATAATAAATATTATGTTTTTTATTGTTAAAAGGGAAGAAAGGAATCCTTTAAAAAGGGCTTGCTGTAACAGTAGGTGTAAGTGGCAGTTATTTGTCATTACCTAAGTGGTTTCCTAATAAAATTTAAGAAGGAAGAAATAAAATCTCAATTCTTGAGAAACCAGATAGTCTTTTAAGGCATTGTATAATCAGAACATTTTAATTAAAGGATATTTAAAACCATCATTTCAGCCTATTAGACTTTGCCAGCTCTGGCTAGTCACCGAGCTTGGCCCAGTTTTCTATTCCCTAATTTTAGCTACCTGCTGATTTATGTAATTATGTTGGGGTTACAGACTGTGGTTTTTTTCCCTTAAGATCAGTGGCTTGGTTCCTAAATAACTACAAGGCTATGAACTACATGGGAAATCTACTGATTTTCAGAAAAATTCCAGGTTTTGTTAAAAATGCCCAACAGTCCATACAAGCATGCCGTGAAGGTTAAGTTGTCATGTTGCCTGCAAGGGTTTCCGAATTTCTAGTTCTGCTAACTCAAGGTCATGGGGAGTGTAGCAGTGTGGAGGCCCCGAGGGAATTGTGGTCATTGTCACACACTATTTCTGGGAGGTGCAGTAAATTTCATGCTGATAAAAGGTACAGGCAGTCATGGGTCCTTTGCCTTAAGCCTCTTGTAAAGCATTTGAGTTTCTGCCCTAGAATGAATTTTTAATAAATTTTCAGATGTTATAGAAAGAACCAACAAAGCAATAAGATCTGCCATGATTATAGTTCCTCAGTACAATGTAGAAAAGGAAAATTTAAACAGTTTTTACCCCTTCTGAGTACTAGATGGAGGTATGGATTGTACCAGAGTCTTTCAGAAAAACATGGTGGCTTCTTAGTTCATTTAGCAAATTAACTCGATAAAGGATTTTTGCCAATACCTAAATAAGATTTTTGTGGCCTCAATCAAGTCTCCTTTATCATCTAGAGAGTCTCTTTAAATCAATAACTGTTTTTGAAGAACATTTTTAATATCTTAGAGAATACAAAGAAATCGTAAACTATTATTCTAGGAAATAAGATGGCCAATATGTGCCAAATCTTGTAAGCCTGATTAAGTTGGGTTGTTTTAGGCCAGTGACCCGGCCTCTTTCTTTGCCTGGCTGTCGAGATGTGGCCATCTGTGAGGACCGCTCATGCTGTGCCCTTGGTGTTCATTCCCTGCCATCTTCCACTGTTTTCATTAACACTGAGATCTTTCTAGCAACCTGGAATCTTTTCCTTTTCTCGTAAGAATTAAGACAGTACAAGGAGGGACACCCCTAAAACCAGAATTTATTTATGAAAACTTGTGTATTCTTACGTTTAAACTTCGGTCACCTTTAAAGTACTCTCCATTTGATGCAAAATGTGTTTTCCACTGCTCATAACAGTTTTTGAACTCATCGACTTTGATGCCTTTTAGTGCTTCTGCAGTTTTTTGTTTTACCACTTCCACATCAGCAAAACGTTTTGTTTTGTTTTGAGGACTTTCTTTATCCGGGGTGAGATCAGGTATAGGAAGGGTGAAGCATGGGGGCCATGCCATTTTTGGTCAAAAACTGCTGAACACTAAATGGGCAGGTGTGTAGGCAGGTGCATTTGTAAATCACCCATCATAAAATGGGCAACTATGTTGAAAGTGTCTTAAAAAAATTCACTGAAGTCAAATGCAGCCTCTCACAACAATGCCAGATGGGTTCCTAGAATACTCACCTAGTGGAGGAAGCCTGTACTACAAGGAACCTGCCTTCCAGAAGGTAATTCCAGGTTTTTTGGGGGTTCCCCCCTCCTACACTAAGCAAATCTGGAAGTTATTTTTATCCAGATATGCCTTGGAGAAGTTCTGCATATTCTGCAACTTTATTCATAGGAGCCAAATCCAAATTAGAGTTTTTTAGATCAGCTTGGAATGTGAAAATCTGTTATTCCTTCATTCTGTCTTTTTGAGCTACCTCTTTGCTCTTAAGAATTATTGTGTTTTGGGGGACTGCAAAGTGGGGAAGTGAGGGTATCTGAGGGGTGAACAGATTCTGAAGAAAGGAAGAGTGGCACCACACTGGTGACCACACATCATTTCGGGATCGTGTTCGTTCTCCGAGTTTTTTTCCCTGTATTATGTGTATCCAAGGTTCTAAAGAAATCCTTTGTTATGATTTGTCTTTTGGCTGATGATTCAGAAAAAGTATCACATGAACAAGAGGCCTTTAGGAATCTTCAGGGCCATGTATGTTTGCAGATTATCTCCTAGTTGTTGCTGACATCAGGGACTAATATCTCGAAGGTGGACAATGCAGACTGCAAGGTGCTGTGTCCCACTTGAGAAGGCTGCCAGGTTCTCTGATATACGCTGACCCAGAGAATCCATCACATTCTATTAGACCTTTTTCCCAGAGTAATTAATCAATCAGTCAATTATTTGTTTATTTTAAAGAGAAGGAAAAGGAGGGAGAAAGAGAGGGACAGAAACATCGATGCAAGAGAGAAACATCAATTGGTTGCCTCTTGTGCGTGTCCCAGTCCGAACCCTCAACCCAGTTATGTGCCCTGACCAGGAATCAAATTGGTGACCTTTTGCTTTGCGGGATGACAGCCAGCTAACACCCAACCAAGCCACACCCGTGAGGGCAGATTCTATCAGTCTTTCTTGGCTTCTGCACATACCACTTCTTTCAGACATTCCTTTTGTGGTTATGCAACATGGACTGTGAAAAGAGCGTGTGTTTTAGACTGCTTCAAATACACATACACAATTTATTACCTCTGTGATAATGGACGAGTTTCTGAGTTTCCTCATCAGTAACCTGGGGATAATAAGACTGGCCTCTATGGGATTTGTTGCAGGATTGAAGATCATGTATATAAAGTTTATAACATAACTCCTTGATCCCCTTAGCCTTCCAAGCCAGTCAGTGGCAGAACTCCAAGTTTAAATCACTTAATACTCTTCTCTGCTCCTGCATCCCCACTGCTAGGTATTGCCAACTAGAAGTCCATGGTTCTTGATCTCAGCTGAGATCTCAGTGCCGTTCAGCAGTTCTTCAGTGTGATTTTAGTCAGCTTTCTTCCTGTCCTATGCAGAGATCAGAAATTGGCGGCTCAGAAGAACTTAGTTCTACAGACATCTTTTGTTTGGCCTTGAGATAGTTTTTCAAATGCTGGGATTGGTTGTAAGGAGTTAAAAATTTGGAGATTTCAAATAAAAGTTAAAATGCTAGCTGCTTTTGAAAAATTGGATGATTTAAGAATCTGGCGTACCATGGCCGTCAGTGTTTTCTCCTTTGAGAGAGGCCCATCCATTCTGCCACGCTGTCCGCCACACCCTATGGACTTATTCTGGTCCGTTAGCTCGGTTATGTTGCTCACTTGATCCTTGTGGCATTTACTTTTTGGTCTTGTCCTGTGGTCCCTCCCTCCTTAATATCCCTCAAACCTGTCCCCTTCTCACTGTGTGCAAAGCCCTCATCATTTTTAATCTGGAGTACTAGAATAGGGTCCTAACCCATCTTCTTATCTCTAGCATTGTTCCTCTTGAGTCTGTCTTCCTAGTAGTATCATCTTTCTACATTGCAAATTGAATCCCAGCACTCGCTTGTTTCAAATTCTTTATTGCCTTTCCATTTTGAAGTTTAAACCCCTCGCATGGTGTTGCAGTTCTACCTGACCTCTCCAGCCACTTTCTGTGCCTCACTTTCCTCCTGTGGAACATGGGGGAAATAATAGCTCTTACCTATAGGGTTATAGTGAGGATTAGATTAAAAATGCATATAAAGGGGGATGGGGCAGGAAAAAAAAATGCATATAAAGCAGTTGGCACAGTATTTGACACGTAGTAAGTGCTCAGTAAATACTAGCTATTAGTGTTAAGATGATATCATGTTTTGTTTTGTTTTGTTTTGTTTTGTTTTTGTTTTTTCCTGGACTCCAGGCCTTCATATTTGCTGCCTCTTCTACCTTGAATGTCTTTACTCCAGTTCTTCCCCTGATTGCAACTCATCCTTGAGGACTCAGTTCAGGTGTCACCATCTCCATGATATGCTCCCCGATCCTCCATAATCCTGGGGCACCTCTGCATACCTGTAGCAGTGCACTCTTCACATCATAGTGAAGTCTCATTTCTTATTCCTTCTGCTCATTGAGACTTTTAAGCCCTTTAAAGGTAGAAATTGTCTTACATTCTTGTATCCCCAATAACCAGTTCAGATTGAAGCATCTTAAATGCTTGACAAAGTCATGAATGATCAACATTATTCATTGCAGAAGATACTTGATTACTATTACTGTTATTTTTAGAGAATTTAGAAGATGTTTAAAAATTTATCTAGTTGTGATAACTGTTCTTTAGTTATTATTTTTCCCAAAAATGAAATAACTTTATTTCTGACCATAAGTGATACGTGCCTTTGTAGAAAATTGAAAAAAAAAGTGTAAAGAAATCTCATTACTCATCAATATAACTAGTGAAGTGCCTTAAATACATAAGCTTATATGTGTGCTACTCAATTTTTATATTTAAAATCTCACCTATAAATGAATCTTGTTTTACATACAACATTAGAGAATCCAGCTTAATATTGGGTTGGCCAAAAAGTTTGTTTGATTTTTCTGCAAGATGGCCTTAATAGCACTTAGTTGTCTTTAACTTCATTAGAAACAATTTTGTTAGATTGTATTGTGACAGCTATCAGCGTGTCCTTAAAAAATACTTAATCAAAATTGGTGAATTTTTGTGTAGCCATTTTAATATTGAAGATGGAAGAAAACAACCTTTTCGGCATATTAGGCTGTATTATTTCAAGAAAGGTAAAAATGCAACTGAAATGCAAAAAAAAAAATTTGTGCAGTGTATGGAGAAGGTGCTGTGACTGAGGGAACATGTCAGAAGTGGTCTGTGAAGTGTCATGCTGGAGATTCCTCCTGGACAATGCTTCATAGTTGGGTAGACCAGTTGAAATTGATAGCGATCAAATCAGACATTAATTGAGAACAATCAACATTATACCACATAGGAGATAGCCAACATACTTAAAATATCCAAATCAATAAAGTTATTGGTAAAAATGAAAAATGTGTCTTTTATGGAAAAAACCATACGGACTTTTTAGCCAACCCAATATAATGAAGCCACTACGTTTGTGTGTCACATTGCAAGTAGCTTCTGTCTCAGGTAATGAAATTGCCTTCTGCTAAGACAGCAGTGTGCCCTAGAAAAGAGGCCTGAGATCCATTCTGTCATATTACTGTGTCATTCCCTTCTTTATAGGTAACCATTCACTTACCAATATATTCCACTTCATCTGCACTTACAGACCATTCTCTAGGAGTAGAGCAGTTCAAATTTAGAGAACTAAAGCTAACAACCTGTAACAAAGGCATTACCATTTGTAGAAGCCCAGAATGCCTTTTTTAGGAGATCCTTCTTGTTTATCCCCTGTGTCTCTCTCCCACCCTTTGTAACCATTGACATAATTGACAAGGCATTTGGAAGAATACATCTACCAGAGATTTTCTTCTGTACGCATTTATGCCTTCTTTTCCCACTCTCCATGTATCAGGTGTCCCATTCCACCTTCCACCCCACCTCAACCCCTTCAAGAGTTATTTCACAGAAGAAATGTGTTCCTTTGTCTTTATCCTTTTTGTAGTATATTCTTCTAGTAATTGTCCACTTCTATTTTTGTGACATGTCCCTTTCTGGAAAATGATACTTTTCTGTATTCTGTAAGGTGAACCTTTATTACTGAACCCAGTTTATATCTCAACTGTCATTCATAGTGGCAACCTATTTTAACATATGGTGTGGATAGGCAGTTTGAAAGAAAAAAACTTGCTGTATGTGGGTTTCATCCTCTAATTCAGCTCCTGTCTTTGGGAATGGTTGGAACATAGTTGCCATAATGAAAAATGTCAACTGTCTTTTGTGGACAGTGTTTCTTTCCATTTCTCCTGTTTTCTTCCTGAGTGTTACTTGCCACCTATTCTTTCTTAATTTTTTACTTTTTTATTTTAGATCACAGATTCTGCTGGCCACATCCTGTACTCCAAGGAGGATGCAACCAAGGGGAAATTTGCCTTTACCACTGAAGATTATGACATGTTTGAAGTGTGTTTTGAGAGCAAGGGTAAGTAATCAGAGTTGTCTGTCCCTGAATTAGGCATCTTCTCTCACGTTAGGTAAAGCATGAACTTTCTCTCTTAGGCCAGCAGAAAGAGGAAATGAAAGCTGCATTTGCTGGGGCGCACACCCAAATAAGTGAAAGCAACATTCTTCACATGCAGGAATAGGTATTTCTTAAATGCTGTGACACGCTTGGCTTGAATGATAGAGTTTAATTTGGGATAGTGCTAGAAAACACAGTAAGTCCTTACTTAATGTTGTTATAGATTCTGCAACTTTAAGGAAAATGATGTATAGTTGAATCAGTTTTACCATAGGCTAATTGATATAAATAAGAGTTAAGTTCCCTAGGTATCTCATCAATATTATCACAAAATAACATTGAATAAAACATTCAACCACTGCAAAGTCAGAAGCAGCTTTGGTTTTAAGAGCACTTGTTATTTCCTAGTCCTAACATCTTGCTGTGGATTCTTCTGTGCATCTCAAGGCCAAGATCCCATAGTAACTTTTAGGCTGATTACTTGATGGTTTCTATGCTCTGTGGCTGGTGAAAAAGCAGATCCCCCTTTACTTCCTATTCTTTCACTTCAAGGACACTATTCTAAAAGCTGTATGTATTTGTATTTGTTATATTAGTTGGGACCCCTTTGGACTACAAGGCACAAAAAACATAACTCAATCTAGCAGAAAGAGAAAGACCATTGAACTCTCTGGAACAGGGAAGTCTTCAGTGTGCTGCTGACCTCAGGCCTGTCTGGATATTAGGGTGTTCACAGGGTTGTTGGAACTCTACTATTCATGCTTTAGGGGTTCCTTTCCATGCCTCCTTTTGACTTTATTCTCAGGCTTTCTTCATATGGTAGCAAAAGGACTTGGGGCAATTTTACATTTATAGAAGGTTCAGAACATATAATCCTAGAGGAAAAATAAACACCTTGGCCAGCAGTACCAGTAGGTCCCAGGAAGAGCAGATCAACTTGCTGTTTTTGACAATTAATCGAGAATTGACTCCCTTGATCTAAAGTGGGTCATTTGAGCCTAAAAGCTAAGGGAGTTTGCCTGAAGTAAATGGAATAATAGATTAAGAATAGAAAAGTAAAGGACTTTAATAGTGATTTCATGACTGATATCCTTTTCCTTGCCCCCACCCATATCAGTTCCAAGAGATCTCAACAATATTCTAGACAGTTCCATAATGGGGCTCACATTTTTTAAATTATTTTTGTCTTTTCTAGTCTATCATCAGGTTATGCTAATAGTTCTTTTAAATATCTTCTGTATCTATCATCACACAAACCTGAACTCCAGTTTTTTAAATTATGAATTATGTCATTAGCCTTCTAACTGATACCCTGTTTTTTAATATATCCAGATACTGGTCCCAGATTTATCTCTGAAAACATATCTTTCATCATGTCAGTCCATTTTCAAAGCTTTCCCTTCTCTGTAGTGGCAGTCATATTCCTAATCTGTAGAATGAAACCTAGAATCGCAGAACTTTTGCGCTGGATGGGATTACAGGTGTCACGGCATTCAGTAGCCTTTATGCCTTCACTCCAGCCTTGTCTTCCACCGCTCATCAGGCCCCAGCCGGTCTGGCTTGCTCTGTCCTCTAAACATGTCTCATTTATTCACTGGCTGGAATGCTCTTCCCCCGGATAAACATGAGTTCACCTTTAGTTCTTTTAGAGTACTTTCCTCAACTTTCTAACCTGCTTAATTTCTCAATCAGTTAGTTGAACCATTCAGCCAGTAATTATTAAGTGCCTTATATACTAAGCACTTTCCTAGGTGTTGGGGATATAGCAATGAATAAAACGGAAATCTGTCCTTGTGGAGCTTACATTTTCATTGGAGCATATAGACAATAAACAAATATAGGTCATGTGGTAATAAAGACTTCGGAGAAAAAGCAGACACTTTGAGATGCGGAGCATATCTCAGAAACAGCAAAGAGGTTGTTGCTTTCTCTAAATACAACATCACTTACAGGTTAGGTTAGTTATTTAGGCATTTAAAGATAAAATTTAAGCATGTAAAGATCTATATCTATATAGATGTATATGTGTGATGTATATAACACACAGCCAGTGTTATTTAAATGTATGTCTTACATTTCCAGTTTCAAAGAAAGTTTAAAATTAACCTTAACCCTAAAACTAGCTATTAATGTCCCCTAATTCTTAACATCAACCTTAACCTAATCCTAACACTAAACCTAAACATAACCCTAAACATACCTTTTGTTCTGAATTTCTTTCTTATATGCTGATGATGTGCATGTAGATGCATTGAACTAATATATATATAAAGACATATATACACATAAATTATATATAAATGTATACACACATAAATTATATCTATACATATAAAATATATATGTATATAATACACATATTACATACATGCACACTGACACGTTACAGTAAGCACTCGATTTCTAGTTTTATTTGTGTTCTCTGTTGCATCCGATACGGAGACCACATAACTTCTAGTCTTGGGAGCACCTGTGAAAAGATTGTCTTGTTGCCAGACAAATGTAGAGAGAAATTACTGCAGGGTCTTTTTACAGAGGAGACCCTTTATGGCCATAATAATGTTAGCTAAGGGGATAGACTGGCTGTTCTGTGCAAGAGATTGTATGGTCTGGACTCAGACCAGTCTGGGTGGTTTTGTGGTTTCACTTGTGTTTGAATAATGCCGGTGTTTATGATGTGGCAAATGGAAAGTGGGAAGAGTCTCTTAGGCATACAGTATCTTGAGCATGTGGACCAGGTAGAGCTGCAAGCTGCTTGGATTTTACAACTTTTTAAATGAGGAAGGAGAAGCAAAAATTTGCATTGCATCTCTGTGGGCAGTGCTGTGTTCAGGATTTCACCTGGGAGTGGGGTGAAGAGACCTGTCTGGATGCCTGTTTTGTTGTTTTGTTTTGTTTTGTTTTGTTTTAGAGACTTAATGGTTTAGATGCACAGAAGACATTTATGACTTGTTATAGTTTCCTTAAGCCTACCTACTCAGTCGTCTCTCTATTGATTTTAAATTAATTTTTCTAATGTAGCCAAAAGAACTTCTTACTGTCTTTTAAACATGCCATACAAATTTTAATACCTGAACTTTGCCCGTGCTTGTCTTCTGCCTAGAATACTTCGTGCTGTCTTTGTCCTTCACTTCAGTGAAGTCCATCCACAACTAATCTCTTTCCTCATCTAATCTTTGCTTCATAACTGGAATTATCTGAACCAGTTTTTTTCCTCCTAAAGTTTTATACTGGTTTGCATTTTCACTGTAGCTGTTATTCATATACATACCTTAGATCCCCATCAAATTATTTGAAGGCAGAGATTGTAATCTCCAGCACAGTTCTAGCACCCAGTGAGTTCTCAATGAATGGTTACTGAATTGACCTCAGTCTGTTTCAGAAAACTGTCCAGTGCCTCTCAGGCAGCAGAAGGTACAGTGCCAGTCTTTGTTGCTTATGGTATCAGGAGCCCCAATGCCTAAGTGGCACTGTTTTCCATGCAGGCACTTTTTTTATTTTTTATTTTTTTAAAATAAATAATGATGTGAATTCCAGGGGATGAGGCTGAGCAGTTTCCTGGAGCTCTTTGAGGCTTTCCCTTTCTCCTACATGATGATATGAGATTAGAATTCCTATTTGATCATGGTGAATCAGATTATCTTTTTTAATATGAACATTGCTCTGTTGCCCCAACTATACCAAATCGACATTTCTCACTCTAAGAAGCATCCCTGAGAATTGTGCTCTTATTGTCAAGTTTTTTCTTGGACTGTTCCCTTTCTAGTGCTTTGTGGAAATAGTCCTATAATGTTTTATTTACATATTGAAATTGCCTTACCTTGACCAAAATGTTTGAATTAAAGTGAAATATTAGATAAATCCTGTATTCTTTTCAGTACTCATGTTTGTATTAAGTAAATCCAAGCTTAACATATGCGCAGTAATGCTTTTCTCAAAATTTGACGGGACAGCCTTTTTAGATGTGGAAATGTACCTTTTCAACCTAAGTTGGTGCCCACTCCTGGTCTATATGTGCCACTCAGTTTTATACAGTTTTGACTTTTGAGTTTTATTTCCTATTCCAATAAGCCTGCACGTTTTCTCTTATTCTGCTCCTCTGTAGTACCAGCTGCAGTATCTTGTGTACTGCCTGCGTGAAGATGTTTGGCAGCAGCGTGTTCTCTTTGCTTTCCGGAACCCTGCACAGACAGGGGCTTTGTCTGGAATGCTTGGGATTTTAGCCAGAGCCAGGGATTTTCTGCAGCTGAGAGCGGGGAGGAGTTTCATCTGTTTCTGTCTATTGAGAGGGGAGGGGTTAGGAGGAGGGAGTAGGGTGGGTGATTTCCCGGAATTTTAAATATTCCACACAATGAACCCTTTGATTTCTTTCTCAGGAACAGGGCGGTTACCTGACCAACTCGTGATCCTAGACATGAAGCATGGCGTGGAGGCAAAAAATTATGAAGAGGTATGTCCTGCTCCGACAGCCGGAGGAGGCAGTCGAGTGCTGTGCCATGAGGTTTCGGTGACCTACCTACTCAGGCCAACAGGCTGCGCTCTGCCCAGAAGGCTGTGGGTTTTCTCAGCAGTCATGTGACAGCCAGTAACAATTTTATTGATATAAAAAGTTGTATTAACGGCCCTGAACAATAATTCTGCCTGTGTTGTCAGCCAGATGACTAAACCAACTGTCCCACAGAAACGCCGGTATGATAAAACATTCAAGCATATGCCATTAGCACTCTTGAGACAGCAAGTAGATGTATGTTTATGATTTTTAAAATCTGGAATTCATTTAAATGTTAATGACCATGGTTAAGAAAAGTGATTTGTTTTTAATTTCTTTAAGGCTTTTATCCCTAGACTGACAGCTCTAAACAGAGTGGGGCCAAAGGTTTACAGTTGAGTACATGAAACCCAATTTTCTTCTTCCATTACTATTTATTAATTTCCATACCAACAACTGTAAACCTACTTTTGCACCACCCTGTGTATATCCAAGGCATGGATTCGGTGCTGTTTAGACTTGAACATCTCTGCTACCTTTGAGAAACAACAATATCAGAAGTAGCTTTTAGTTAAAATAATTTCAAACTAAGGAAGAGAACAAGATGGAAGAAAAACTGCAAGAGACTAGGGATCATGATAAAAGTAGAAATTTTTGCTGATGGGGAGTATTATAGAGAATAAAAACTGACATCTACTTGGGTGGTAGGAAGTAGGATGTGCATAAAATAAGGGGAAAGGGACTGAGCCTTTTTCATTTCTATTATGACAGACTTTGGGGGCAGCACAAAATGGTTCTTAAATCAAGAGCACCTTGAGAAACAAGAACTGTTTGAGACCAGGGGATTGATCTTTACAGTGAGATAAGAGTATTTTTACCAGATCAGAGTCTTTACCAACACTACCTGTGGGCATGAAGAAGAGGTGGGGCACAGGAAATGTAAATGGCTTTTGAAGAATATAAACTAAAATAAAATTGTTTTAAGTAATTTAAGAGAATTTTCTAAGAGGGACAAAGCAGAGAAATTGCTCTAGCTTTGATCAGGGTTTGGAACGGAATATCCTAAAATGGAAGAAGAGTGGAAGTGACTAATTTTGCAACAGGAAGTAGTAGTACAATTGCAGCTCTTCAGGTCTTTCCTCTTCTTTCTAGTTCAAGTGTTCAATTGAACAAAACTAGATCAAGTTATTTGTAAGCAGTAAACAGGAGCAAGTATGTAATAGTGAGTGGAAGACAATTCCCGGTAGATACTTTGATATGCTTGTTTCTGTATCCAGGCTAGTTTAATGAAAATAAAAAAAGCAAGAGACTCTATTTGATGAACCTAAGAGTAAAGTGAGGCCCTAGTCACTGAGCTGCCACTGAGGACTCAGCCACCTCCCCCTTGAGCCCTTCTTGCTTTCCCACACTTTGTCCCTGTCCCCTCTGCCCCTTCTCCCACCACAGCCTTCCTCAGGCTGTTTCTGTGAAGGAAAAGGAACTGTATTGTGTGTCTGTTATCCCGAACCTCTACTCTTTGGGCTCCTTTGCTAATGCGGGTAAGGCTAATTAATGATCTGCTTCCTGCTGGCACTGAGGATTCTATCTGTATGAGAATTCAACAAGAAACGTCAGGGAGACCCTTGCTGCTGAGGAATTGCTGATGATTACAATAAAAAGAAACTAGTGAGGTGTTTAAGAAGAAATTTGCTTGTCCTGGCCAGTGTGGCTTAGTTGGTTGGAGCATTGTCCTGTAACCAAAAGGTTGTGGGTTTGATTGCTGATCAGGGCACATACCTAGGGTGCAAGTTCAGTCCCTGGTCCAGGCGCATACTGGAGGCAACCGGTTGATGTTTCCATTCTCTCTCCCTTCCTCTCTCTCTAAAAAGCAATTAAAAATTTTCCTTGGGTAAAAATAAAAAAAGGAGAAGAAGAAATTTGCCTGTGACAGTGCTGTCATTGAGCACCCAGAATGTGGAGAAATAATTCAGCTACAGGGTGACCAGCGCAAGAACACAGGCCAGCTCCTCATCAAGGTTGGACTGGCTGAGAAGGGCAGCTGAAGGTTCATGGGTTTTAAGTGCTCTCGGCTCATTGAAGCCTAAGTGAGGATTTTCCTTGCAATGAGTAGAATTTCCCTTCTGTCCCTTGTCACAAGTTTAAAAACCTCACAGCTTATATAATAATATAATGGTAACCATTTGGGGTCTGCTTTTAAATGGACTAGTGTAACTCTTTCCTGCAATAAACTGAAATAGCCATGCAAAGCTAAATAAATAAATGAGTGAAAAATCCTTTTAAACTTGCATGATTTAGAAGAATCTTAATTATATTTAAATAAGATAACATATTAAAGTGCTGTTGTAAGGTATACAACACTAAGAAAAATGTTGCTGTAGTTATTTATTGTGAAGTAGAAGAATAGGTAAAATGATTTTCAGGTTTTGGTTACCACTGCTATATCCTCAGCCTGAGACCATCCTTTAAGCAAACATTCATTGAATTTCTACCATGTGGAATTTTACCTGTTGTAACATTTCCCCCAATGTGACGGTTATCATTCGGTGGTACATACTAAATAACAGGCCTCTTGATTAGACTTCAGACATAGCTTGTTCTCCTCTAAAACGAGATGGTACTATTGTGAGCTTACATACAGAATAATGTGGACATCACTAGCACGTAGCATTTTAGAACCCCCATACCTCCTGGAATCTTTATTATCTTTGGACTTTGTGGGCACAAGGAAAGGGCCATTATCTTTCCTGACCTTTTGCTTAACCCGAGAGGGGAATCCCTAGCAGAAGGCAAACCACAGCACTTCCTTTGCTCTGTTTCCTGCTGTGGAAGTCTGGCACGTCCTAAACTGTTCTTTACGCACATGGTTACAACACATCTCTGAATTCAGTTTCTTAATCAAGAAACTCCTCCCACTTATTTTTTGGCAAGACCCCCCCCCCCAAAAAAAAAAGACCACATTGAGACAGAGGAGGAGAAATGGTTATGACACAGGCCAGAGTCCAGTCTTTTTCTCAATTTATAGCTAGGCTTCCTTAACCTTGCCTAGAAATAGCTGTTAGTTGTCTCTGAGCTAAAGCCTGTGACAAGAAAATGGATAATAGAACCACTTGCTCCCTGCTTGATTTCCAGGGAGCACTGAGCACATGTAGAGGGTTTGAAGCATTTAATTTCAGGCCCTTGAGATAATGGAGAGCCTTTGTCTAGAGGATTTGGGCCCTTTGGCATCAGTATTTAGATTCAGGGAGGAGGCACATTTGTTTGTTTCTTTCACATCCATCGTATCCCTCACATTTGTGGGCTTTATGGTTCTGAAATCCCATGTGGTCCTGGAAAGTGCACTAGTACTTATAATCAGTAAACACAATACAGATGTTATGTTATTTGGAAGACAGAATGGTTGCCATATTGCGAAGAAGTATAGTCTTGCAGTATGAATTCTTTGAAGAGAAAGAATGCTATATCTTCAGAAATAAATCATTTTTGATTCCCTCAGTTGTATTTTAGGGACTTCTCACCACTATTTTGCCTGGGAGGAGGGGGGATCTTTGTAGAATCCATATGTCAATTAGGCCATTCCTTCCTTTCTTTTTTTTAAATCCTCACTGGAGGGTATGCCCGTTGATTTGTGAGAGAGAAAGCGACAGACACTGATGTGAGAAACATTGATTGGTTGCCTCCTGTATGTGCCCCAACTGAGGATAGAACCCACAACATAGGTATGAGCCATGACTGGGAATTGAACCAGCAATCTTTTGGTGTACAGGACAGTGCTCCAACAACTAGCCACCCAGCCACAGCAAGCCATTTCTTTTAATTTGTGGTCTGTGAACTAGAGCAGTCGTTTGTGGGGATTTACTGTCTAATCATGCAGTTGTAGGAATGAAGACAATTACTATCCCACAAAGGAGCTACCTGTGACCTATTTGCTGACTGTTGGGCTGTGTATGAGAGGGATGACCCCCCCCAAAAACAAACAAACAAACAAACCCTGGAATTGTCTGCCCTGGCTGGTGTGGCTCAGTGGATTGAATGCCTGCCTGCAAACCAGTGGTTCGATCCCAGCCAGGGCACATGCCTGGATTGTGGGCCAAGGTTCCCTTGTGCGGGGCATTCGAGAGGCAACCACACACATTGATAATTCTCTCCCTCTCTTTCTCCCTCCCTTCCTTTCTGTCTAAAAAATAAAATCTTTTTTTTTTTTTAAATTGGAATTATCTTCTGGAGGGCAGGCCCCTTGTAGTATATACAGGCTTCCCCTGTTAGGTGAGTGTTCTAGGAACTCATCTTGTATCAGTGGACCAGCTGGTGTTGTTGTGAGAGGCTGTGTTCAGCTTCAGTGAAATTTTTTTGAAGACTTTCAAAGTGTTTGCCAATTTCATGATGGGTGATTTACAAGTGCGCCTGCCCACACCATGCTAGTGTTAAACAGCTTTTGACCAAAATCAGCATGACCCCTGTGCCTCACCCTCCCTATTCACCTGATCTTGTCCCAAACAACTTTTTGTTTTCTGGATATAAAAAGTCCTCAGAGGAAAACAGTTTGCTGATTTGGAAGAGGTGAAACAAACAAAAAAAAAAAACTGGCAGAAGCACTAAAAGGCATCAAAATCAACGAGTTTAAAAACTGTTTCAAGCAGTGGGAAAAAAATGTCTCGATGAGCGTATTGCATCAGAAGGAGGGTACTTTGAAGGTGACTGATGTTTAAATGTGTAAGAATACATAATTTTTTATAAATAAAATCCTTTTGGGGAGGCTCAGATGACCTTTCTTGCTATGTCACCATTTCTACCGCAACTAAAATCCTGTTTTGCCCAATGCTTCTTTTAGTCAGTCATTTGCTATCAACAGACACTCCAAAAACACGGTTTCCCTCACTGGAGCAACAGCTGGAGACAACAGCTGAAGTCTTTCCGAAGTGTCTGTTTCTCTGAATGCCCTCAAGGAAGGAGGAACTCTGGTGCTATGTACCTGATCCAAAATTCCTTTGTTGACACAAGTTAAATGAAGTAGCATGGGGGAGGCGCCTGATGCGTAGTTGGTCAGCTCAGTAGATTTTAGCCTTTTAGTGCTTCTCCTGCCCTTTCTGGAAACTGCCAGATGGCTGTGGCAGAGTAAATGGATCTTACTAAATTTCTTTTAGCCCTAAGATTGGCTGTATTAACTGAACTGACTTTGGCACAGCGACCTTTTTGGCTTCTGTGAAGAGGCCCGTGACTCACATACCCCACGTGCAAGTAGACTTGTCCTTGGCTGTAGTTCTGTCTTGTTTTCATTGTGTTAGGCTAGATGGTCTCCACATTTATGGTGTGCTTCTCAGATTTTCAGGGGCTGTGGTAGAGGGCGTGGAGGTACAATAACAGAGTAACTTAGGACTGAGTTTGGCTTACCACAGGAAGCTTCTTCTCTCTTGAGTCTCAGTGCTCCACCAAGGAAAAAAATCTAGTGATTCTCGAGAGGCTGGTTGCACATGTGTTTAGGAAGCAGTTCATCAGAGCTAACACCTTTTATTGGTACAATTACATGTAAATCTGTGCTCTTTAGATTCAGATCATCCCGATAGGAGTACCAGATTTAGATATGGTTTAAGAGTAGTTTGACGGTTGTTTTGGAGGTGTAGATATGCAGGGAAAGGCTTAGCTGTTCCAAACTGCCTGTCACTACTGATGAGAGTGATGCAGGTCACAGTGGAGAGAACTTTCAACTTTCCCCTAGGCAGTGGGCCTCTGAAAATGAATGCCCAGTGAAAGCAGATGTAGAATGCTCTTGGCAAGCAGGAAGCACATGCTTCAGGGGACCAGTAGCACTTAGCTATGAGAAAGTTGGCATCTTTGAAGTATGTGTGGAATGGCCAGAACCTGTCATTTACAAGTGTTTGCCATGAATCAGGTGTGTGGGATTATACAAAGTATACATTTTTTAAATTTGAGTTCAGGGCCAAATGAGAATGGCGGGGGAAGGATAAAAATGAAAACATTGTAAATATGACAGTGTATGAGGGAGTCTTAATTATGTGGCTGGCTTAAGTTCTGTAGGGCTTTAGGGAAGAGGGAATCAGTGTGGACAGGAGTGGTTAAAGGAGGCTTCATAGTTTTAAGGTTTGAAAGAGGTAGGGTTTGGATACCCTAAGTGTGTGTGCTTTTTGCACGACAGGTTTTTGGTTTTTGCTTGCATTTTACAGTGGAGCTTTGCAGTTTTGATGCTGAATGAATGCTTTGGTGACCCTGGGTAGGGAATCAAAAGACCATCGGTCTGTTGGTCTTCCTTTCAAAGGAGTGCATATCTTGTGTCCTCATTGTAAAATTAAGTCCGTTATACTAATATTTAATAGCAGGTACAGCCTGCAAGGGGAATGCTGCCCCCTAGTGGAAAACCTATGGTCCACACTGACAAATAGGCATTGCTTTTATCAAGCTATTGGCAAAACACACATCATCCTTCCAGTTGTGGAAGAGAGAAGACAGACTAGAAGAATAATGGCCTGCCTTCATCAGATGTTTAAAAGAGCACAACAGTCAGGGGGGATTTTGGTAGAGGTTTCCTGTTAGTTTTTTGTACTGACGGTGACATAAAGTCTTGATGTGATACTCATTGAATGCTTAGTCCTAGAAAAGCAAAGAGGGTTTTCCTGAGTATACTTATGATTATTTGTTTTAAAACTTTATTCTCTTAGTTTGTAAAAATTAGAATAAAGCATAAAATCCAGGAAATTTGACTGATAAATTGGACAATTTACCCAGATTCTTGGGACCTTGTATAGCTCATTCACTTCACCTTTTATATACAGTAGTCAGCTGATTTTCTTCATCACATTTTCAGTACAGAGTAAAATATAAACTCACACTTGGATTCTAATCTCAGCTCCACAAAGCTCTGAGATTTTGGGAAAGTTGTGTAACACTCTGAGCCCGAATGTTTTTATCTGAAAAATTTATGGACAGTCACATTCACCTTACATAGGGTATGAGGACTAAGTGAGATTACAAGTTATAAAATACATATATCACATTCTGGGCATATACTAATAGGTCTAATTCATCATACTGCCTTCTTCATCCTCTTGCTCAATTTAGCTGCAGCCTAACTTTTTTTTAAAATTATATTTTATTGATTATGCTATTACAGTTGTCCCATTTCTCCCCCATCACTCCCCTCCACCCTGCACACCCCCTCCCATCCACATTCCCCCCCTTAGTTCATGTCCATGTGTCGTAAGTTCTTTAGCTTCTACTCTTCCCACACTATTCTTGCCCTCCCCCTGTCTATTTTCTACTCACCGTCTATGCTACTTGTTTTCTGTACCTTTTCCCCCTCTCTCCTCCTCCCACTCCCCTGTTGCTCACCTTCCACATGATCTCCATTTCTGTATTTCTGCTCCTGTTCTAGCTGTTTGCTTAGTTTGCTTTTGTTTTAGGTGTGCTTGTTAATATCTGTGAGTTTGCTGTCTTTTTACTGTTCACATGTTTTATCTTCTTTTTCTTAGATAAGTCCCTTTAACATTTCATATAATAAGGGCTTGGTAATGATAAACTCCTTTAACTTGACCTTATCTGAGAAGCACTTTATCTTCCCTTCCATTCTAAATGACAGCTTTGCTGGATAGAGCAATCTTGGATGTAGGTCCTTGACTTTCATGACTTGGAATACTTCTTTCCAGCCCCTTCTTGCCTGTAAGGTCTCTTTTGAGAAATCAGCTGACAGTCTGATGGGAACTCCTTTGTAGGTGACTGTCCCC